>JAXQQM020083055.1:0-21278 GCA_034641835.2 Pinus albicaulis
AATTAATTGTAATTTTTCTCATTGGCCTTGATGCCATCCTGTACAGCTCCATTCTTATTTTAATACCCAAGAGGTGATTTTTGAAATACTTTCATATCTAGTTTTCATATCTGGATTTCACATTTCAAGTTGACAATATAACAGATAAGTTGACAATTTTTTCAAATGCAAATCTAGATAAAAGCATGGCTGTCTTTGTCAATGATTTTTGGAATACCTCTTATCGTCTAAATTATTAAAATATGAGTTCTGATTTGTTGCATTGTTTGTCAAACCACCTTTTTTGTTGCAGTATTTGTAAAAACCAAAGTTTGATAATATAAGTTTATTAATGTCCAGCAAATGATCAAAGGAGTATGTCAATGGGAAGACCAAGGGTTAGCTCAACTGGTTTTTTTTCATGTTGTTGGGCATCTGCCTAGTTCAACCCTCCTGGTTAGGCACACTAGTCTATGACTTTAGCGAACAGGGTTACTAGGGATGCCATCCACAAACATGAGGAAGCATCTCTTGGGTTTCCCCACAAGGTTTTCCTTGGGGAAAATGTTAGGTCAATGGGATTATAAGAGTACATCACTAGCCAAAATACAATGTGGAAGTGTGGAAGTGTGGACTATAAAGATGCTAAAAATCATATCAAAACAGATTTTTAATTGTGCTAGAAGCAGAACAACAAGAGAAGATAAGAAAGTACATGACTCGGAGTGGAGATAAAGTAATTACAAGAAAAAGATAATATGTATGATATCTGAGGACCAAAGGAACTTTAGTTTGAACTAGTCATGGTATGCTAGTGCTGACAGGTGAGGACGAGCAATTAGATCAAGGGGGGTCTCCCTGCTAGAGTCCTCAATGACCGCAAAATTTTTTTTGGACTAGTGGATGATGTCCTTTGGAGTGTGTCTGGGACTGATAGGGCTCTACAGTATGATCCTTGTGGGAAGCCCAAATTTGAGCAAGCTCTCCTAACATCCAGGCATGGAAAAATTCTCCTGATGGATGGTTGGCTGTGTGGATTTGGGGGCACCCAGCTCCAAGGCCTTGTCGAGTTGTCTACTAAATTGTCTTGTTGGTAAAATGGTGTGCACGTGTGGCCTGGAACAACAACTCCATAAGGACCTTGTGAGGTAAGTGACTAGTCCACTCCTTTCCCATATGGGAAGGGGATATTGAGAAATATATGCACAGATCGACAAAATAATTGTATTAGCGCTGAGAACTCTATTATCACAGTGGTTTGTGAAGCTTTCCAATGAATGAACAAAATGTATTTCATTCTGAAAGTACCCTATAATATATTCTACTATCCTATTATCAACTATATAATTTAGTTTAACTAATTATATAAATGGATGCAAATTAATGCTTATTTAGAGTCTTGTTGATCAAAATAATAGTTTATTGCACCTATATTTTATAGTATTATAGTATTTTGGTATTAAAAATAATATCTTCTAAAATTTGGGTTTCGAAAATTGTTGATAACTTCTTGACTGAAGTGCTTGAGTCTCTCCAAGGAGATGCAATGAGTCACAAATCAATCAAAGTAAGGCAGCAAGCTTCACATTAACAAATCAGCCATATCTTCATCTTCTACTAGCTTCTTAACAATCCCCTACCTCGAAGTGCCTCTCCACCCGACCCTTATCAGCATACAAATTCTGTGATTACGTGTATTGGCTATGTTGTCCTTGAGAGCTCGGAGGATATCTTTGCTCTCTCTTGGATCCATAGTTTGGCTCGCGGAGCCCTGCTAACCCCACACATCACGTCCACAAAAGATAAGGAATGATATCCATACAATGCATAGAAGGGTGTCATACCAATAGACATATGATGGGTTGTGTTGTAGCAGTACTCGCCCAGATGTAGCCATTTCAGCCACGCTCGCTGCTGCCCACTGACGTAGTTACGCAAGTAGCCCTCCAGCCACTTGTTAACTATCTCTGTCTGCCCGTCCGTCTGGGGATGATAGCTGGTGCTCGGTGTCAACTCGGTCCCCACTAGCCGAAAGAGCTCCTGCCAAAATCCACCCATAAAGAGGCTGTCCCTGTCACTAACGATGGTCTTGGGTAGACCATGCAATCGGAAAACCTCCCGGAAAAACGACAGTACACATGTGTGTGATGTGAATATGGCAAAAAAATGGGCATGCCCGTCGATGGTCAACGACTAGAAGATGCAGCAATCCTTGCCTGCACCATGGGCAACCTGTGATAAAGTCCATCGATATGCTCTCCCATTTCCCCTCTCCGGGAATGGGAAAGAGGCCTGTGCTCTTTCCTAACGAGTTCGGCTCATCTCTCCTTGTTTCGTTGCCAACATCGCACTCACGACTGCGGAGTACGTCCTCCTTGAGGCCCTTCCATGAGAACCTCTCCAGAATAGCCGGTAAGTCTTGGTGAACCGACAGCCCGCCCGATGGAGAGTCGTGTAGGCTTTGGAGTATCTTCTCATGCCTTCCTGTCTTGGGATCATCCCACTCCATTTCCAAGGCCTTCCAATCTGTTGTGACCTTCCCTAGAGTGATAAGCCACTGCACTCCCAATATCAGGTTGGTGTCCGGGATGTCCACCACAAAGAAGTGATCTGTCAATGTTTAAGTGCCCATCGTCACTGATAACTCCGGAACATATCGAGCACATGCCATGGTCTGATCACCTGGGACCAAGACGGAAAACCCATCAAAGCCCTCTGTCTGTATGCCTCTCCGCTCAACCATCTGGGCATCAATAAAGTTGTGGGTGGCCCCACTATCAGCCCAAGAGGCCCAGCTCCAGCCCACCGTGTCTTGTCCCTGTCTGCGCGGTGTCGAGTACTGAGAACTCCCGCAATCGCTCAGAGGCTCCCCTAGTGGGTGCAAACGATGCCCCCGGTGCCGGGTGGTGGAGGTGGTCTATCATCAGTGTGCACAGCAATCTCCCGCCTCGCTGTTGCCCTCCTCATCCTCTTCTCCTTTGCTCTCGGAGAAATTCTCAATGAAATGTGCCTTCACACGCACACGTGTCCTGGTGCCCATGGCTCACAGCAGAGTGGCTTTGTAAGCTTCCTCCCTCGACTCTCCATTTTCATCATCAATCTGCCCTCGTCCGGGATTCGCCTTGGGAGGCGGAGCCCTCGTGTCCTTACCCTTAGCCTGGAAAGCCTGTCTCTGGGGATAAGGTGTCAGATGGCATCGAGAGTACATCTGTAAGTCCTAGAGTTCAATGGCATCACGAAGGGTAGCCGTGCAGTTCGACCGGACTAGGCCACGAAGTGGCTCTGACAACCCCTCTACAAACATGTAAACCATCCGAGCTACAGATAAATTAGGTACCATCACTGAAACCCTCAAGAAGTCTGAAATATATGTCTCTGCACTCTCAGTCTGTTTGAGCTTTGTCAGCTCAACAAAGTGTTGCTCCGGATCCCTCCTGTCAAAGCGCTCTCTGCCTGGTGCAGCTCGGCATATGTGAATCAGCTGCTGCCAGAATGTCTGGGGAGTGTCGTCATCCATGGAACTTTCCCCTAAGTAACTCACGAGTCAGGATGTAATGTTCGCCACCTTAATGGCCTCTGACTGCGACATCGGGTTAAGCTGGAAATAGATGTCCAGCTTCTCCACCCAAGACTTTGCCGAACTGTTTGATGAGCCATCAAACATGGGCAAATGAAATCTACTAGCTGCGCGGTGGTCGTCACGGTGGTGCCTGTGCCCTCGGTGATGATCACGGGGTCTAATGTCATCTTTGGACCGGATAAAGCCACTGAGTGGTAAGTCTCGGAATGCAGTCCGTATACTGATACTCGCAAAAATGTCACCCATCGGATTCGGATCTCTCTCGTTGTCCTTCTTGTCCTGCGTCTGCGGGGAGAGAGTGGGCATGGTGGATCACGTGGGTGCGGGAATATCCCTCTGTGCACCTCCCTGTACCCCTGCCCCTGCGTCCTCTGGCAAGAATGTGGGCATAGTGGATCGCGTGGGTGCATGAGATGCCACAATGGGGATAGCATCATGCACTGGCACGTGGTGAGACATACCCGATCCCTCACCGACCTGGAAAACCCTGGGAGGTTCTCTCTGTCCGACCTCTATGGCCGTGAGTCTCCGCGTCATCTCCTACATGTGATGGAGGAGCGTATCCCATCTCCTCTCCTCGTCTGCCATCGGGTTCCTCTGCTCTGTGTCCCTCACAGGCTGCTCCGGCTCTGAATCTGTCTCAGGTGGCTCCTGATCAGAATCCCCCCCTCCGAAGGGAAACTTCCACCTACTCTCAACGTCCTTGTGTCTCCCCTGATCAAGGTAGGGATTATCCCTGGGCGTCATAGACTGCTAGCACCACAGGCTGAGCCAAAACTATGCTCTGATACCACTGTAATATCCCCAACGGAAAATAACAGTAATACACAGCAAAATAACAAGCAGCTATAAAGAACAAAATGCCGGAACTAGAATACGGAACAAATACACATAAAATGCCAGAACACTAAGCCATTTTATTAAATAAAGAATACAAGACCTTGGTACAAAGAATGTCGAATACAAGACTTCAATTTTGCTCGAGCAGGCAGACCCTCTCAGAATAAGAAATGGCTACAACGAGGCTACGTCCTAATGCTGGAATACAATCTGCGTGAAAGCTGTGCTTGCAATTTGCTGCGCTTTGGAACTAGGGGCTGATCCCTGCACCGGAATGAGCTGAAAATCGGAAGGCTAGTTGTACTCAACCCTCCGGAAAAAACCCAGAAACCGTGAAGCAAGTGCTCCACCTCCGAAAATCCACCAAATAAACCCTCCTCAGTGAAAACGCTGTCTCTCCCAGGAACAGCACAGAAGCCCAAGAAATACGCTGGAAAAAGGGGCCCAAACTCTCCTGCAAAACCTCCGGTTGAAACAACAACCTCCCAATGTCTTGAAGGCATTTGGCTCCTGCAAATCACTGCAACCTTGGCACTAATGTGTACTGCATTCTCTGCTGAAGCTAAAAGCCTCTCTGCAAAATTTCTGTGATCCTCAAGGGAGCAGCCTCTCTATAAACATCCACCAAATCACTTATAAATCTCTGACTGAAGGAAATACTGCCCACTCGACGACCTCAAAAAGTCACAGGAACCAGCCGAGATCTCAGGCAGAACCACTCGATTCGCACCCTAATATGCAGTCTTGGAGCCAGAAATAGCCTCGACGTATTTTGGTAGACGGAGAAGTCTAGCTCTCAATATCATCAACATATCAATAATGCCAAATGGAGTGAAACCCCCACCTTTTATATTGCTAGCTCCCTCAAAAACCCTAACTGCGTCCTTGACCTCCTCCTTGACCTGCGTAGTTACCTTAGGAGTCTACGTGAGGCCTCCCTCATGTGTGTGTGGACCCCCAAGGCCTTCCCCTTTAAGTTACAACGTTAATCAACTAGGAAGCACTTTATTTTATTAAAGTGAGTTGACCCCCTATTCCTCACTTTATTTATTAATTATTAATTTAACTAAAGGCGGCAAAACTATACAAAAATGAAATATTCCAATTAGCAGTGCTAATTAGGAATATTACAGATCAGGCCGGGTGACAGTGGTGCACACACCCAAACCTAATTTGTTTGTTTTTATTTATATTTATAATAAAAAAAATTTCTATTTTTTTTTTATTATGTTATTTTTTTCACTTTTTTTTTTAAATATGCTCCCTTTTTTTCTAATATATTCCTTTTTTTTTACACTAGTCTCTCTTTTTTCTTTACTTTTTTTTATAATATATATTTTCTTTTTTCTTTTTTTTTTCTAAAAATTTTCCTTTCTATTTTTTTTCAAAATTTTATTATGGCCAAAGGCCTGCTAGCGAATCCGGTGGAATGGAGAATCTCCAATACTGGTGTAGCGAAACACTTCAATTATGACGGCAACCAAGTTGACGACGAGTTAGAGGCCAAGGGCCAGTGATCGGAGAACGAAGTTCTGATACCAATGTAGTGACCAATAATCGTATACGCAGCGGAAATATTAAAATACTTCGCAGACAAACACATCCATTGTAGGACAGTAAGTGTAAATTGTATGTTATATAAATAATTGATGATAGGATGATTACAAATGAGAATGAGGGCCCGCTTATATACCCTAGGCAGGTGCCCAAGACATGCCTCTTCATCACTAACTAACTAATCATTATTTAATGACTTATTATTTATTATTACATTTATATTTATTATTATTTTATTATAAATTATATTCATAACACTTGCTCCAACTCTTCCCTTGCTCCTGCTCTTCACTTGCTCTCACACTCCTTCACAATGAACATGTTACTCTCAACTCTCACTTGCTCTTGCTTAAATAGATGAGAAAGGAGAGGAGTTAGGAAATGAATTCATTCCTTGAGCCACTAATAGGAGAATTGAATTCCATGAGGGAGGAGTTACTTGAGGAGAAGTGTAACTCATCCCAAGAATAGAGAGAGAGGTGCACCTGTCTTGAGGAGTTACAATTCAAATTAGGGAGAGAGAGAGCTACACTTAGACATGAGAGAATATTTGGTGAGAGTTACAAATCGAATTGAATGGAGTTACAAGTGCATTTAATGAGGAGTTACACTTTTGTCATACATTGAATTAGTGAGGGAGAGTTACATTATTTTAAGTGTGGAGTTACTATTTTATTCCAAGAGAGAGGTTCAATTTTCCAAGAGATTCTCAATTTAATTTACTTATTTCATGGGAGAATTCGTTTTTATTAATCCATTAAAGATGAATGACTTTAGACTATTTTATAAATAACAATATCATAATAATAATACTAGTAAGGATAAAAATATTAATTCTTGACTTGTATAATCATGATTGATTTGATTTTAAAGTGGATTCCATATATCGATATCCTCGTTTTAATAGTATTTTATTTGGGTATTTTTTTCCCGCTTTCTTTTTTATTATTATTTTATTTGGCAAGTAAAGTATCTTTTGGATGCTCCTAGATGGCTCTCTCAAGTTATAAAAAGATTCTCGCCGCATTCCCTCATCACACGAATTGACCAAGTCATTTCACTTGGAGATGATCGATTTTAGCAAGGAGAAAAGAGGAAGAGAGCAGTGCTTCAACTAGGGCATTTTCTCCAGTGAGCAAAGGAGATTTCAGCAACAAGAGAAAGAGTTTTCACAAGCAGATAGAGAGCAGTGCTTCAGCTAGGGCATTTTCTCCAGTGAGCAAAGGAGATTTCAGCAGCAAGAGAGAGATTTCACAAGCAGATATGGAGTGGGAAGTTTCCGGCTACAACATTCTTGGTTTTTGGGTTAGCTACAGCCATATTTCTCACTTTTTGTTGCATTTTGGGGTAGCATTAGCTACAAATAATTAATTTGGATAAGAAGTATTCATTTTATTAGTTTTTTCCCATTGTTTCTTCTATTTTTCAAGGGTTTATGCTACCAAAAATATGAAAAACGTTTTTTCTTTACAGATTTGTTTTTTTAATTTTTTTTGCAGCAATGGCTTCCAACCAAGATGCAACTTCAAGCCCCAAGTCCAACCAAAGGGTTGAATATTATCCTCTTTGGAAGCATGTTCAGAAGCTTCAAAAATGTAGAGGTGGTGGCTCATGGGAATGGCGATGTAATCTTTGCAATAATTCGTACAAGGGCTCCTACCCAAGAGTGAAGGCACATCTTTTGCATAGAAGAGGACAGGGGATTGCAAGTTGCACAAAAACAACAGACCCATTGATGAGGAGGGCATATCAAAGAGAGCAAGATGAGGCGGATGGAATTAAAAGAAGGCATGAAGAGCTTAGTCAAGCTACCCCTCAAGCTCCACCAAACATTGAGCCAAGCATTGTAGTTGAAGCAAGGAAGAGGAGAGCCACTCCATAATAAGAACAACCACCATCCAAATATACGAGAGGGGCATCTGCTACAGTTCAAGATAGCAGAATTTATAAATTGGTGAACGTGCAAACAAGAGAAGAAGTTGATTCCAGAGTGGCTAGGTGCATCTATGCATGTAGTATCCCATTCTTTCGTGTTTCCCCGTTTCCAAAATTTGGGGGGGTCACATTTCATACACATGCCCATTTTGGAAACTTGTACCCGTTTCCCCGTTTCGTGCAACTTAGGATTCCACCAACTTGATAGAGACCATCAACCCTAAATCTGAGAGTAAATGTATCTTTAGGGTTTCTTTGCCAAATACGTACCTTTCCATCATTGAATGCTACCTTGAAGCCTTTATCTTCCATCACAAAAATGGGCACTAGGTTCTTCTTCAAATTGGGTACATACAATACTTCTTGTAGATGAATGGTTTGACCTTGATTCAAGTGAAGAGTGACAGTACCTATCCCTTTCACGAGGTAGGTGACATTATCTCCAAGTATGATCTCTAAATTAGTCTTCTTTTCAACCAAATTTGAGAGGGCCTCCTTGTACCCAATGAAGTGCCTTGAGGATCCACTATCAATCAACCAATGATCCAAAGTATCCGGAGGAGAGGCAGTAGATAGAGCGGAAATAAGAAAAAACTCATTTTTTTTTTCTACAACATTACTTTTATCATACCTGGTATTTCTCGTCCTTTTGGGAGGTTGACCATTTCCATTTCAAGCAGCGAGAGCATTCCTCTTTCCTTTGTTGTTGAACCCTTTGTTCCTTTTGATTGCCATTTCCTTTGAAATAGTTGATGTTGTTGTTGTCGTCATCAGCCCTTGGATGATTCTTCTTGTGAGGACACTCTCTAGCATAGTGGTCAAACTTGTTGCAATTGTAGCACCTTCCTTTTCTCCCTTCTTTGAATCCCTTGATTGATCCTTGACCTTGTCTCCTTGGACCATCATTATTCTTCCTTTTTGCATGAGCGGAGAAGGAAATAGGTTCATTTCCATTGGAAGGCTTGTCTCTCTCCATCATCCTCGTCTCCTCTTGAGTGCATCTAGCCAATAATTCATCGAAACTAGGAATCCTATCATTGTTGAGAATGGTGGTGTTAAACGCATCCCATGCTCTTGAAAGACCTCCAAGTGCAATGAGAGTGAGCTCCATGTCAGCAATAACTTCTCCAATAGATAGTAGGTCATTCTTGATTTGTGTTATTCCCATGAATTAGGATTGGATAGACTCCCCTTTATTCATCATGATGTCCTTCAAAATGTTCTTGAGAAAGAGGATTTGATTTGCATTGTTTACTTTGAACATCCCAACTAGCTTATCAAACATCTCCTTAGATGTTCCTAAAACCCTTTGATCAATTCTTCTTGTTATTATATCAAATTTTCAACAGAGAAAGAGAGAGTACAAAAGTCAAAATTGACTTGCCAATAGATGTCCAAAACAGCCCTATCAAAATCTGCAATGTTGTTCTCAGTCAACAATAGTCAAATCAGCCCTAACCAATCAATGGTGCAGCAGCAAACAGTCCACAAAAGAGCTCAGTCAACCTTGGTCAAATGCGGCCTGATTAGCTGGTCAAGATGCCTTGAAAACAGTCCCAAAATTTCTCCTTAAACTTGGTCAAAGTCAAAGTCAAATCTGCTGCAAAAACCTTAGTTGCATGTCTGAAGTCAACATAGTCAAAGTGAACAGAAAGCCTTGGTTTTTGTGCCAACAAATGCAACCTGCTGAGACAAAATCTTCCTGGAAAGTCAAAGTCAACGCTGGCCAAACTGCAAGAAAATTTGAAATTTTCGGCCTTGTAATTCTACCTCAAATTCGTCCTCCTTGCCACACGTGTGAGAGAAAAAGGTATGCCCAATATTTGTATGAACCAATGACAGAAAGAGAGAAAAGTGTGAAAATTCCGCTATCCAGAATCGTACTGCAGCAACTGATTAAATTTCTTCTATTTGTCTAACAGAACAAATTATTTAACGTATGCTACGGTAAATATCGAAATAAAATACACTGCAATCTTCATAATAAAAAATGCAAGGAAAAATACTAGCACAAGTATACACACATGAACACCGTTATTTTTGGACAATTGTCCCCGGAAAACCCAATGCAGGAAAACTGGTGTAGCAACTGAGGGTTTGTATATTATGCAATAATTTTCTGAGTACAAATCTATGATTGTCAAATCTGACAAATCATACATAGAAATCTGACAAGCAAAATCTCGTGAGACAAAACTCACTCTGCCACGAGAATTCAGCACTGATTTGCACCTGAAACGGACTGCTCTGTGCTGACTCTACGCGTGATTGCGTCACCCACACAATCTCTACGTCACAACTGAAGCTCCTCTTTGTCTCTGCGTTGGATCTCTCTGTTGGCTGGAAACTGGAATCTACTGGCCTCTGGGAACTGACATTGTCCCTTTGTTGTCTCCTCAACAGAAAAACAAACTCCCTCTGCAGCTCTACGGAGTCCCAGCATAGCCTCTGTGTCACTGGCTCTGTGCAGCTGTCTGTGGCTTCTACTGCCTCCTCTGCTATGCACTCTCCAAATCAAGAATTCTTCCACCTGGAAATTATCCCTGCCCCCTCTCTATGAGAATTCTCTTGATCGATCTTCTCCTTGAGCACTGCTCACTAAAGAATTTCGATCTCTGGATTCTTTCTCCGTCTTGATTGTGTCTTCCAAATGCCCCACTAAGTCCTTATAATCTTCTCATTGAGACTTCAAAGGCCGAGATTAAATTGTTGATCAACGACTAAGATTATTATGACTTGATCTTCGTCTTCTCCAGAAGATTCACACTTTGTTTTAATTAATATCCATTAATTATTTTAATTTTGTATGTTTAGACTTAGGGTCTCATTAAACATAATTAATTATTTTCATAAAACATGATCTGAGTGGAATTTCCCAAACGCTTTTTGGGTTCTTTGGAATACATGTGCCTAAGCCTTCCTACAAAATTTGAGACTTAGAGCACATCTAATGCTACCACAAATCAACACTCCCTCTTAGCAGGAGTGTGCTCTAGCAATACAACCATCTGAAGTACTGTTATGATTCTGCAACATCTCCCTCTATGTTGTTGATGTCTAACACTGATGCCTATCAACACTGCGTTGATGTGTTTGTGCTGCTACTGACCTTGCTTACTGCTACCAACTGCTACCACACTATAACTTTCTGATATTTGTTGTTGCTGTAACTGATGACCCATCTGCTACTGAAACGGGATCTCAACCATACCCATCTGTTCCCGAAACTGAATGAATTTAGCTCTTCCCAGAGCCTTTGTGAGTACATCTGCTACCTGATCTCCTTTGGGGACATACTACAGTTGTATTGCCCCACACTGAACACAGTCTCGGATAAAATGACATCTGATATCTACGTGTTTGGGGCGATCATTAAATACTGGATTCTCAGAGAGCTTGATACAACTCTGATTGTCAAAGTAAACACTAGTCGGTTCCATCCTCTTCCTGAACAAGCTCATAAGAAGCTTCCTAAGCCATATGGCTTCGTATGTTGTTGTGTTGGCCGCCATATACTCTGCTTCGGCTGAGCTTAGTGCTACCGACTTTTGCTTCCTGCTGCACCAAGAGATCATTCCTAATCCAACATTAAAATAGTACCTGGAGGTACTCTTTCGGTCTATCGAACTTCCTGCCCAATCTGCATCTGTAAACCCACTCAATCTGACATCATATCCTTGGGTGTATTTCAACCTATATCCGACATTTCAACGCACATATCTGAGAATGTGCCTAGCTGCTACCCAATGTACCCTTTTTGGGTCCACCCTGAACTGACTAAGGGTGTTGACAGCGAAACAAATGTCATGCCTGGTGTTGACCAGATACATGAGTGACTCAATGAGTTGTCTGTACAAGGTAGGGTCCACTTCCTTGCCCCCTAATGCATTTATTTTCTTCCAGTTAGTTGTCATAAGCGTTGCCATGGACCGGCAATCCTGCATTTTGAACCTCTTCAGAATTTTCGTGGCATATATTCCTTGCCCTAGGAAGATCTCTCCATTCTTCTGCCACACTTCCAACCCTAGAAAATAATGCATCAAACCCCAATCCTTCATGTCGAATTCTGCTTCAGGATTATTCTTGCAGTCCTTTATGAGTCTAGATGATCCTATAAGAAATAGATTATCTACATATAATACCAGAATTAGTGGCTCATTCTCCACCATCAAATAGTAGAGATTGTGATCTGCATCACTCGTGACGAATCCCAACTGCTGCAAGTATCTATCAATCCGACCTTACCAAGCTCTGGGTGCCTACTTGAGCCCATATAGGTATTTCTTCAATCTGCATATATGAGTTTTCTTCTCATGGGTTTCGAAGCCTTCAGGCTGTTCTATGTATGCCTCCTCTTCTATCACCCCATTCAAGAATGTTGTCTTGACATCCATTTGGTGAATCTCCTATCCCATTTGAGCTTCTAGGGATATAACAGATTTGATGGAGGTGTATGTGGCTACAAGGGTGAAGGTGTGGTCATAGTCAATTCCTTCTTTCTGCGCATACCCCTTTGCTTTGAAACTGGCCTTTTACTTCTCCATGCTACCATCTGCAGCGTACTTGATATTGTAGATCCATCTTGATCCTACAACTGATCTATCCTCGGGTCTAGGCATAAGTTCCCATAAATAATTTGCCATGATAGAACTGTACTCTTCTACCATCACATCCACCCATACTTGGTGTTGTACGACTTCCTGAAAACTAGAGGGTTCTTCTACCTATGTTACCAATGCTTGGTACCCGTCAGGTTGTCTACGCTGCCTCTTTTTGGTTCTGGGAGCTCCAATGAACTCCTCTGCATCCCTGAGTGTCTGTCACGCCTCCCTACTTGTTCTACCACTACTGGTAGGAGGTTCTCTCAATTCCTCCTCCTGTTCTTGTTGTTCCATCTGTTGAGAACAACTAGAATCTTCTCCTTCCAAGGAAATTCTAGTACTAGTAATTGTACTCGATCCTGGTGTCTATCCTCCTGCCTGTTCTCCTTACTGCCCCTGCTACTGTTGGACTAAAGGAAATTCTGCTGACTGATCCTCTGCTAGCATATCATGAGATTTATTGAAGGATATATCTTCCATGAACTTAGCATCTCGTCTCACTACAATTTTCCTGTTGCTAGGAATGTAGATTTTGTATGCATTTGAGGTCTCACTATATCCTACGAGATACCCCTTTTCTACAGTATGATCAAGTTTACTTCTCTTATCATCTGGTATGTGACAATATGCCAAACTTCCGAATAACCGGAGGTGACCTACTTCCGGTTTCCTCCCTGTGAAAACTCCTTTAGGCGTTTTCTTCCCCAATGCTCCTTGAGGAGTTCTATTCTGGATATACAGAGGTATGTTACACGTCTCTGCCCATAAGAGCCTAGCAAGTTCTAGGTTATATAACATAACTTTTTCTGCCCCAATAATAGTTTTGTTCTTTCGCTCTGCTGCACCATTCTGCTGTGGATTGTATGGTGCTGCTGACACTCTCTTGATGCCCTCCTTTGTGTAGAAATCTGTGAAGTCTCTGTCCGTATATTCTCCACCATTATCTGAGCGCAACACATTTATTTTCTTCTCTGTCATGTTCTCCACGAGAGCTTTAAAATATCTTAATCGATCAAAGATCTTATCCTTGGTCTTTAGGAAGTAGATCCAGGTTTTCCTGGAGTAATCATGAATGAAGGTGACAAAGTATTTTCCATCATTGAGAGCTCTAGTGGACATTGGCCCATAAATGTCTAAGTGTATCAATCCTAATACACCTTCTGCTCGGTTATCACTTCTGGGAAAACCTGCCTTAGCATACTTCACTAGTATGCATCCTTTGAATATGTCATCATGCTCCATATTGAGGACTTGTACTCCAATAACAGTCTCTTTGAACATCCTTAGTGCTCCATGGTATAGATGTCCCATTCTCCTATGCCATAGTTCATTCAAATTTCTCTCACCATCAAGATTGATGCCTATCATTGCCATTGGAGACTTGTGATGCAATCTGTATAGTCTATTTCTTCAAGTTATAATTTGCCTCTTCTTCTTCCAACTTAGATGCTTGACGTATGCCTTCTCTCCAATGAAGTATACATCATATCCCTTGTCCTCTAATTGGGACACTGAAATTAGATTCATTCCTAGCCCTAGCACGTGCAACACATTAGTGGCTCTAATGCTAGTTCCTGCTTCCATTTGAAACACTATGGTGCCTCTCCCTGATGGAGTGCATTTTTTTTTATTTCCCATAGTGATCTGAAAGTCCTTTTTCTCTTCCTGATAGCTCGAAAAATATTCTCATACTCCAGTCATGTGAGTCGAAGCCTCAATATCATTGTACCAAACACCTACGGATGGTGAAAATGACAAACATGTGAAATGTTATTCCAATCTAGAAGACAATCTAAAGACATCTAAATTTTCCATACTTATTATTTTCCCTTCAATTTTTGACGCTTTTGTAGTCCGGCAAAAAATGTGCCCTCTTGAATACTTCTCTACACTGAACCTCTCGTGCAACTCCCTTTGTCACTAGCAACTTTCGATCTGGAAATCTCTCTCTGTCGAATCACTGAGAGAGAGATTTTCCGTGAAAATTTATCCTCTTGGACTGAACTACGCATTCCTTTACGTAATCCAATTTACTGCCTGTGCAGTCTCCTGACCTCCCCCTTCTCTTCAGCACTAGCTCTTCTTGTTCTATTTTCTTTGATCCGATACCATGTGAAAATTCCACTATTCAGAATCCTACTGTAGCAACTGATTAAATTTCTTCCTTTTGTCTAACTAAAAAAATTATTTAACGTATGTTATGGTAAATATCGAAATAAAATACATTGCAGTATTCACAATAAAAAATGCAATGAAAAATACTAACACAAGTATACACACAGTAACATCATTATTTTTGTACGATTGTCTCTGGAAAAACCCAATGCGGGAAAACTGGTGCAGCAACTGAGGGTTTGTATATTATGAAGTAATTTTATGAGTACAAATCTATGATTGTCGAACCTGAAAAATCATATAGAGAAATCTGACAAGAAAAATCTCGTGAGACAAATCTCACTTTGTCACAGGAATCTAACACTCACCTGCACCCGAAATGAGCTTCTCAGTGCCACCTCCGCGCAGTGACTGCATCACCCACGCAGTCTCTGTGTCACAACTGAATATTCTCTCTGTCTCTACACTTGATCTCTCTGATAGCTGGAAACTGGGATCTACTGGACTCCAGAAATTCCCTCTGGGAATTGGCACTGACCCTTTGTTGTCTCCTCAACAGAAAAATGAACTCCCTCTGCAGCTCTTTGTAATCCCAACGTAGGCTCTGTGTCACTGGCTCTGCACAACTGTTTGTGGCTTCTACTGCCTCCTTTGTTATGCACTCTCCAGATCAGGAATTATTCCTCCTGGAAATTATCCCTGCCCCTCTCTATGAGAATCCTCTCTATCAATCTTCTCCCTGAGCACTACTCACGAAATAATTTCGATCTTTGGGTTCTTTCTCCATCTCAATGTGTTTTCCAAATGCCCCATCAAGTCCTTATAATCTTCTCGTTGAGACTTCAACGACCGAGATTAAATTGTTATTCAATGACTAAGATTAAACTGACTTGATCTTTGTCTTCTCTTGAAGTCTCACACTCTGTTTTAATTAATATCCATTAATTGTTTTAATTTCCTAAATTTATACTTAGTGTCCCACTAAAAATAATTAGCTATTTTCAGAAAACGTGATCTGAGTAGAATTTCCAAAAATGCTTCCTGGGTTCTTTGGAATACATGTGCCTAAGCCTCCTGCAAATTTTGAGACTTATAGCACATCCGATGCTACCACAAATCAATACCTTGGGTGCAGTGCATAGTTACACGAGGTAAGAATTGGGAGACTATGCACTAGAAATGTGCATTGTGCTAGGGAAAGAGGAAGAGGGAAGCATGTGTGTAAATTACCAAAGACAATGAATAGAGGCTTGAGGCCTAAAGTTTCCCAAGAAAGAGAGAGAGACAAGGCATCACATAGTTCTCTGTTGCAAGAGTCCATGGGTTCCTCAGTGTTGACTGGAACTGTGTAATGTGTTGTAAAGGGGGAATATGATAGGTCTTCTGTGTAGTGGGAAACTCAAGGAGACAAGGTGGGGTGATTCTTGTTTGTGACTGTGTAATGTACAGTGATCATGGATGAGGAGGAAAATATTGTGCAATTCAGATTCACAGGGACCAAGCGGTGACCTCACTACCCCCTATAAGTGAATAGTGCATAGTAGGAGGTCCACCAAATGAAGGGATTGCACAAGTTAGGGAGATAGGGAGACATGGTTGCACAATATGACTGCACAATGCACAATAGTTGAAGAGGGGTCTTAGGTGACTACTCATTTGGGCATGATACCGACACAAGGAGGCCCCACTGTCCACTACAACTGTGCAATGCACAATCTAGGGCAGGAGGAACCATGAACTGCATAGTTGGCAAGGCTAAGCAGCCAGATAGATAGTCTAGACTTTAGGGTTTTTCAATGTGAAATTGGAGGATACTGTCCTTAGGATGAGAATAGTGCACAAGTCTGAGAGGTAAGGATTTCATCACCGAGACTTAGGAGTGTGCAAAGTACTCATCACTTTCTTGAAAGATAAAGTATGCTAGTGAATTGTGCAAGATGTGAGAAAATGTGTGAACTCTAGTAAACAAGTTCCAATGGAACAAAGGAGAAAATATGATGAAAAAAGTTCCAAAACTGAATGAAACATATGTATACCATCAAACATAAGCCAATAGAATGTGTCATACTCAAAATCCATATGCATACCTTGAAACATGACAAAGAGACAATTATTTCTAAGTGCGATAGTTGAAATGTGGATTAGCGACTCTTGGAATACAAGTTAAGACACAAGTGTCAATTGCAATAAAAAAGTGTGCTAGGTTGCGGGAGAGTGTATACCACATATTCTTATGATATATATGATCAACTAATGCAAACGAGTGCACTAAGGTGCAACAGATGCAAGAGTACAAAAAGTTAAAAGCGACACTTGTGATAGTAAGAAAAAGTGAAAATGACACTTGCAAAAGATAGAGAAAGTGAAAGAGACACATGCTAAAGGAAAGAGAAAGAATAACTGACATTGTGAAAGTGAAAGAAAGCAAAAATGTCAGTCACGAAAGTGAAAGTGACACTTACGGAAATTTCACAAAAGATACAATTGAGAAACTCACCTAAATGATGATACATTTGCAACTAAGAGTAAGGGAAACTATCAACCAAAATTGGGCACATGACTGTCCACATGGATTGCATAGTCACTGCCCCTATCAACTGTGCAATCAATATCATTAGGGATTGCACAATATTTGAGAGTTTCATAATGCCTATTACCAAGGACTGCACAATGCTTGTCTACAGTGGTAAACATAGACTATTGAGCTTGCAAGAAATATGTGTGCTTGCGAATGTATTGAAAGCTGAGCATGTGTAAGCAAGTGGGTTTTGATAGTTAAAATCTCGGAAGATGGATTAAACACTCGGAAAAACATCAATCAATCAGGAAGTGACCATGAACAACTTGAGATGACAGATCATGAGATCACAAGGAGGCCCAAAAATTCAAGCATAGGAAAAAAATTGGAGGGTGTTTATCGTAGTGACAACACAAGTGTAACAAAAACAGTTATGCTGATCTCGTAACAATAGTCTTGACCAGTGAAAGTACCCTCGCTTTATGGGGCACTCTCCAAGAACATTTTGACAATGATACACCATTTTTCTCAAGTACTGCAGGTATTCCCCGCCACAATCACCTAGGTGGTCCCTCCGTAAGGTAATTAAGGTTGCTAGTTCACAATCAATAGTTGAGGGGCATAGTTGTAGATAGTTGTTCAAACAAGTATGAGAGGGGTATCTCTCTTTCCTTATCCTTTCATGGCCTAGTTCTTAACTTCTATGTGATAGGAGCTTTCTCAAAAACCTATGTGAGATTGAATTTTCACTCTTTAATCAACTTCTATGTTTTATCTGGGTGGCCTTGTAGAGTTTACTCTCCAAACACCTATTTTAAGGCCCTAGATCACCTAGACTCTTTCATTTTCTATGACAAAATAAAAACCGAGTTGATTTTAAATTAAACGTTAATTTTACTTGTTTGCTACTTACTCAAGGGTATCGTGAGTGAAAATGATGATGTTTTGAAGTAAAAGAAATCAAATAAGAAAACTTAACTACATGTAATTTAGCTTTCTTTCTTTGATGAAAAGTGATTTCAGTTTTGGTTCTACAAAATCCTATTCAATATTTTTCTTTTCTTTTTAAAATGCAAAAGATAAACTTTTCATAATATAAATCCAAGAAAGACACTAATGATTTGTATTATGCAAAATGCACATTATACTAATGCAACTATGCTCTAAGATGGAAAAAATGCACTTATGAATTGTACACAAAGAAAATAAAAAAAACAAGCTTTCAAATGACCTGCAAGATGCACAAAATACAAGAATGAAAAGTACTCATAAACATTCTAAGGAATTGAAGAAAACAAAACTTTAAGGATCCAACCAAATACGCAAGTCACAAGCAACAAAATAAGTATCCACAAACTACGTTAAAGCACATGGAAACATATAAACAATTTCCAGTCTCTTATGATAGGGGTAGAAACCAAATTAGCCAAGCATGTTCTAGTGTCCAAAAGAGGAAAAAGAAAGGAAACAAAAAGAATTGAAAAGCAATTTTTTCTTTTCTTTTCTTATAAGCGAAAATCAAAACCAAAGCAAATCCAACAAATAAACTTGTAGTTATCTATAAGGAAAGCAATAAATAATGAATAAGTGTTTAAATACTTCGAAATTAATAGCAACAAATACTGAATACAAGGCTCAAAGAAATAAAAAACCCTAAAAACAATCTAAAAAATCCAACCCATACCTTAAAACACACACACAGCTAGAGCTCCTAGGCTTATACAAGAAAAATTTTACACAGACCAGCCAAATATATGAAAAATAATTACAACTTCATAAATTTTAGGGTTAGACCAACAAAAAGGATCAAACACCAATATTTTCAAGGCTTCTTGACACAAAGAAGAGTGGAATTGTTTCCGCCTTTAGGACTATATATGGCTTTAAACAGAGTGCATGCATACATGACTGTTATTAAGATTTAAATCATCTTGTGCATATGCGATTTTCTAACAGTCATAAAGCATATATATGTGACTATTGTAAAAGAAAAGAGTGTATCTACACAAAAGACTGGAAAATAAAAACAATCTAAGAACTCCAACCCATACCTTAAAACACACACACAGCTAGAGGTCCTAGGCTTATACAAGAGAACTTTCACACAGACCAGCCAAGTATATGAAAAATAATTACAACTTCATAAATTTTAGGGTTAGACCAACAAAAAGGATCAAACACCAATATTTTCAAGGCTTATTGACACAAAGAAGAGTGGAATTGTTTCCACCTTTAGGACTATATATGGCTTTAAACAGAGTGCATGCATACATGACTGTAATTAAGATTTAAATTATCTTGTGCATATGCAATTTTCTAACAATCATAAAGCATATATATGTGACTATTGTAAAAGAAAAGAGTGTATCTACACAAAATACTGGAAAAGAAATAAATCCCAAATCCAAGGTATTAGGATAGAAAGATAGATCCAAAGAGGGATCTAGAAACACTAAAACAAAAAAAGACACATATTGATCACCCAGATCAGGGAAATGACGCTTAAGGAAAAAATCAAAATTATTTTCCCCAGTGGAGTCACCAATTCTATTGTGGGGAAAATCCCATTAGGGTAGGGATGAAAGTCCAAAGAGAGTGGAAACATAAAATCAAAGAACACTCAAAGAATCACATAACTTGCATAAAATTGACAAAATTGGGAACGAGGAATCACACGTGGGTCCCATTACCACTCAAACCAGCAGAGGACCTAAAAGGGGTTTCCTAAGAGGGCAACTGCTAGACCAAGGGCCATAGTGGAGGGTTAGCCCACTGTCACCATGGCTAAGACTCCCTACTCTTTACAGACTTTCAGCGATGGGAGGAGTCCGACTATTTTGGGAAGCCACTTATAAAGGATATATCGATGAATAGGTATGAAGTGATCCTAGAAACCCTTTCCCAAGGAAGAGGTGAAGAATGGAACTTGCTTGCTCTTCAAGCAAGGGACTTACACTACTACATTTGGCGGAAATTCCGACACCTGTTTCCGACGCTTTTGACCAAATGTCGGAAATTTTCCCAAATTTTTTCCATCCCGCCCGAAATCGTCGCTATACCGACGTCTATAGAAAAGTGTCGCAATACCGACACTTAAACAAGTGTCGCAATTGCGACGTTTAAAGGAAGACGTCGCAATTGCGACACCATGGCCCAAAGCGTCGCTATTGAGACGACTCTAAACGTCGCAACTGTGACACAATGTCTAGGTGTCGCCATTGCGACGTTTGGAGGCACCGTCCTAATAGCGACGCCTTTTCCGCCGTCGGTATAGCGACAGTTATTTTCGCGCTACATAAAAATACCAAACTTATATTGGCCCTACATAAAAATTCGAAACTTATATGCGCGCTACATAAAAATGTTTCGTATTTGTCGCAATAGCTACGTTTGATATCACGTGCGCATTCGCTCTTTGTTCTTGCAGAACAACATTTGCCCTCAGCATTCGCGCTCAGCTCTTGCAGAACAACATTTGCCCTCAGCATTCGCCCTCAGCTCTTGCAGAACAGCATTCGCCCTCAGCTCTTGCAAAATGGTAAGTTCTTACTGCAGGCCCTTCCTCCTATAGTAGGGTTGACTCTATTTGGATTTTTTTTGGTCAATTCCATTGGATTGTGTTAGGCTGTAGGGTTCTCTCTAGATGTCAAGAATCAAGATTCAATACCCTCTATTATCTTCATCACCCAATACAAGATTTTAAATTTTCCCAAAGAAACGCTTATTAATTTGGCAGCCATTATTTCTCCCTGCTTTAAAAACCCTACATTTAAATGAAAACAAGCATGAAATCTATTAATGTTCAAATGTACATGTGTGCTACATTAACGCTCGGATATCACGCGCGCATTCGCCCTCCGCAGAACACCATTCGCCCCGCATTCGCCTCGCCTCTAGCAGAACAAAATTCGCTTTCCCATTCGCCCCGCGAGCTTTGCACAAGATTCGCCCTCGCATTCGCCCCCGAGCTCTGCAACAAGACTCGCCCGGATTCGCCTCGCCTCTTTCAAAATAAAGATTCGCCCCGTATTCGCCCTCTCGCCTTCTGCGTGGGTATCGTGCCTCGCGCGCATTCGCTCTCTCTCTCGCGTTCTTCTTCGCCTCTCTTGCGTAACAACATTCACCCTCAGCTCTTGCAAAATGGTAAGTTCTT
>JAXQQM020075344.1:0-12938 GCA_034641835.2 Pinus albicaulis
AAAGGAAAAATCTTCACTTTGACAGCATACACAGATGAAGATTGGGCCAGCTGTGTGGATGACAGGAAAAGAACAAGTGGAGGTGCATTCTATCTAGGAGAAAGTCTAGTGGCATGGCTTAGCAAGAAACAAACATCTATTTCTCTATCTGTGAGAAGCGAGAATACATAATGGCAATGACATGTTGTACACAAGTCATGTGGATGAAGCGAACCATCCAAGACACAAAGGTAAGCATTGATGAGCATTAATACCGATCAAATGTGATAATACAAGTGCTATAAACATATCAAAAAATCCTATTCTTCATTTCAAAACTAACATATCCCAATCAAGTATATTTTCTCTGAGAACAAGTAGATCAGAAGGTAGTTATCTTTGGTGTTATCTAATTTCGTTCATCATGGGTAGAAACAGGTGCACCATCATGAGTGATGGATGGACAAATCAAAGGAATAGAACTTTAATAAATTTCCTTGTATCTTGTCCAGTAGGCACAATGTTTCTCAAATCAGTGGATGCCTTAGGAAAGGTCAAGATTGCCCAACTTATTTGTGAAATGATGGAGGAAGTCGCTCAAGAAGTGGGAGAACGTGTTGGTAGACATTTTGATATTAGACACCCCACTATTTTGTACCTCTTGTGTTGCCCATTGCATAGATTTAATGCTTGAGGACATTGGTAAGCTTCATTGGATACATGAGGTTGTGGAGAAGGCATAATCCATAACCAAATACCTGTACAACCACACTATTGTCTTAAACGCCATTAGAAAATACATTGAAAGTAAAGAAATTGTTCGACCTACAGTGACTAGATTTGCAACAAATTTCATATCTTTGCAATCTATGGTTGAGCAAAAGATAAATTTGAAGAGGATGTTCTTGGGACCTGAGTGGATGACATCTAAACATTCTAAGGCCCTTGGAGGCATTGAAATTGTTGCACTTGTGTTTAATGATAGTTTCTGGAAAGATGTCGAAGAGATTATTACTGTGACGAAGTCCCTTGTCAGAGTTCATTTTTAAAATTTTATTTCAAGCTTTTTTTTATTTTCGAAGTTTCATATTTCTTTAAATTTGAAAGCTTCAACTTTCAAGATGGTTGAAGTTGACAAACCCGCTATGGGTTACATTTATGAGGCGATTGATCTCACAAAGGAGGCCATCAAAAGAAGATATGGAGATGAGGAGGTAAAGTATCTGCGTCTTTGGGACATTATTAATGCACGTTGGGATAGGCAATTACATTCCCTCTTACATGTTGCTGGGTACTTCTTAAACCCACAGTATTTTTATGATAAGAGCAAATTTAATGAGGATGGGGAGGTTGGCAGAGCACTTATGACATGCATTGAAAGGTGTTTCTCTGATTCAAAATTTCAAAGTCATGTCTTTTCCCAACTACAAGATTATAGGGCGCCAACTAAATTATTTGCCTATACAAGTGCTATACGAGAAAGGACTAAGATGTTGCCAGGTACCATTTGAGGCTTGAAGGCTTTATCAATTCATTAAATTTGTCTAAACTTTATTTTGTATGTTAATGTTTTATTATTTATTTTTTGTCTTTTTAAGTTTTTATTATTTAGTATTTAGTACTTACTACTCACATGACATGAACACTCGCCACTTGCTAGGTCTTTGGTGGTAAAACTTTGATAGTGATACACCAGATTTGAAAAGATTCACCATTCAAACCTTAAACCAATCATGCAGTGCTTCAAGTTGTGAGCGCAATTAGAGTATGTTTGAGAAAATACATTCTAAGAAGCGCAACCGATTAACACAAAAGCGCTTAAATGACCTTGTATTTGTTCATTACAATCTACTACGACTTCGCAACAAGCAAATACTAGGCGAGAGCTTGAATTTGAAGGCTCCATAATCTGATTTGCACATTAAAGTTTAAAGTTCAAACTTCAAACTTTAATTCACATTTCATTGTTTCAATGTCTCATGATAATGACAAGTTTGGATCATTCTGAATTTGAAGGTTCCATAATTTGATTTGCACATTAAAGTTTAAAGTTCAAACTTCAAACTTTAACTCACATTTCATTGTTTCAATGTCTTATGATAATGACAGGGTTGGATCATTCACCAATCAATCCTGAAGAGAAAGATATGCAAACTACAAATGCATCAGATTGGGTCCAATTAGAGGAGGCTCCTCTTTTAAGCCTACATGACTTGGAGAACTTTAGAAGTCAAGCAAGCGAAGGAGTTGGAGGAATCGCTTCTAGTTCTCACTCTTAAGAGTCTTAGATCTTAGTTACTGAATTTTTACTGATTAGTATGCAATATTCTGTAAACTTTTTTTTAAAGTAGATGCTTCTGGTTCTATGTAATCATTGGTTAGGACTCGAGACTCAGTTCTTTGGAGTTCTTTGGATCATGTTTGGACTCATAACATATATGAGATACTTATTTATTCCATGGTATTTTGGACATCTATCGATATTATGCATTGTTTGGACATGGCTTTATTGCACATCCAGTTCTTAAAACTCCAAAAGCCATCTGAAATTCAAGGGCAGGTCCTGTATTGATTTCACCATGTAATCTACCATTCAAAGAAGTTTAGATGAGCATAAACTTTGAAAGAAAGTTCTACCAGTTCATTGATCTCAATTCTGAATTAAAAAGTGCATTCAATTTAATATTGTCTCAAAAACTAATTTCGCTGCCTCAACTCCCTCTAATGTACATTAAATATATCATAGTTTAGATTCAAAATGGATCAACATCTATTGAATACAAATATATCCCCCTCAATGCAGTAAAGTAAAAAGACACCTCTCAATGTTATACCAAAAAAAACTAGTAAATACGGGTACACAAATATATGAGAGTAAGGTTGAGTTGTCATTAGTATGCAACATGTGCATCAAACCAAGAAAAACCGATCATCCATGGCACAACCAGGGTTGGTAAAACTTTAGATATGGACTTTAAAGAAAATTGTCTTACCCATCAAACAGAGCAGTGTAGCAGGAAGAAAAATCAGTCATTGCCACCATAATATTGTCACAAAACAAAGAGAATCAGAGAGCCGATCAGAGAATCAGTAATTTCAAGCTCTGGTCAATCGGTATTTAACAGTGTTGTGAACATATCGATAACATCCCAATTTTATCTCGAAATCACGATTTTTTGGCCTAGCCAATGTTTTCCAATTTTTAAAGATATTTTTATGGTAATCTTATTTTGCCAGATTTTTCCGATATTTTTCTGATTTTTTGGTTTCCCAGACCCTTGCCAATTTTATCCTGATGCCAATGTTCGCAACATTGGTATTTAATACTGTGAATTTTATGGCAATAAAGTTATGTTGATAGACCACAGAGCCACATACCCACACAACATCTACAAACTCGTAAATGAATGGCAAGATCTATGTTAAGGTTACTAACAAAAAATAGCAGAGGCAAGAATACACAAATATAGGGAACCATTGTTGAGCTGCCATGAGTCCACAACATGTACGCCAACCCAAGAAAAACCAATAATGGTCATCATTATATTCTTATGAACTTATGACAGAGAGAATCAGCATTTTTGACCTCCTATCAATCAAAATATAATACCATGAATGTTATGACAATAAAGTTATATAGGAAGAGTCAAGACTATAGAGTCATATATCCACACAATATCTACTAACTTGTAAAAGAACAAGAAACTTAATGCACGTGCCATGCGTAGAAAAAAGAGGAGGATGCAATACACAACCTGTACAAATAGAGGGACAAAAGACTTTGCAAGTTTGTTGTCTGCAAAGCAGATTCTGCTTGATGTAGCCTACATCTTTGTATACACAGCAGGTGCAACTAGTTTTGGCGAAAAATTAAATCCTATATGACTTCTTTCAAACTCTTGGTATTTTGCTACACAAAATAAACCTACGAAACAAATATGAATTAATATATTTCACGGAGAGATGCAACACTGAATAAGAAAGAAGCAGCTAGTCAGGAAATCGATAAGCAGCATTTAAAATTGTTAGTAGCCCAACCTACACAGTACAAGCAAGCATTAAAAATTAAGAGAAGTGAATAGGAAACATCCATGGCCAGAAACCGCATATTTTGTCAATTCATGCTGCAGAAGGTAAGACCCACAAAGGCCAGGAAGACAAAATATATACAGAAAAAAGTAAGGAAGAGATCTTTGCATGAAAAATATAGGCAAACCAAGAAATATGAGCTACATCCTGAACATATTTAAGTTCAAAAAATAATTCTCATTGAAATCTATATATATCATGTATAAGTCTCAAGGTACACATATCACTAGTCATCATATAATTATAGACTAATGCCCTTGTGGGCCGGGAGATAAATGTCTGAATGTGTACAAAAATGCACATTTAGACCATGTTTTATAAAATCTAGGCCTTCTAATACATAATCTACTGTAATACCCAGTCTAGACTAGTCAGGAAGGTGATCGTGGTGCTTCTTGTGATGTTGTGGTCTCACCAGTGCTGCCGGTCCTTCCTATGTGATCAAGTAACAAAATGATACCGTGTTAGTATATATTTATCAAAAGCATTTAATTGATTTTAAATACAAATAAGTAAATTTACTATATCCGCGGGAACATTTACAAAATCAATCTTTGCATACTTGTGGTGCAAAATCCGGGAAGTCCTGGTTATCGGGTGCAACCCCCGGAAGTGATGATTGACATTATGTGATTCATTTCACTAGTTTCAATCCCACATCTTCACCCCTATGAGCACCACCCGATGCAATGATTGCTAAGTGGACTATTCAAACATCATAAAGAGAGAAATTGTTGCGCGCTTGGGAAGCTGGTTTTTGAATTTTTCGCCTTGTTCGATTCTGTGGGCGCTGGGCTCGGCTCTGCCCTGCCCGAGCTGGGCGTGGCGCCCTTAGCTGCTGGGGTGGCCTCTGGTGGGCGGATCGCTTTGGACAGGTGAGGTCTGGTTTCCTATCCATTCTTCTTCTCCGCCTTTTGTTTTTTGCGCTCGTTCTGCCTTCTGCTGGGCTCGGCTCTGCTGCCTGGCCTGGGCGTGCCCGGGAAGCCCTTGGTGTGCGGGACATTCTTGTTTGGTGAGGTCCAGGCCTTCGTGCCTGCCTCTGCTCCTGTGGTTTGACAGCTCTGGGAGATGCTGCGTTGGTGCATGGGGCCCCTGCTCTGACCCCTGCCCCTCCCTCTCGATCATGTCGAACGAAGGTGATTCCACTCAGCCTTCAGATTTAGATGCATTCCGTTCCCTAGTAGCTACAGCTAATAAGAGGCCGCCCTCGGCCTCGCAACAAAAGTTCGTTAAGAGGTTGGACAACATCCCTACGGTGTCTCTACCGACAGAAGATGCTTGCAGATCGGCGTTAAACCTTGCCGAAAGGGGCCTCATCGGCCAGTTTACAGGGCTATGGCCATCCCCGAAGGCTGTTGATGATTGGGTCAGGCGAAACTGGATCCCTCTGGTGAAGGAAGGTATAAAAAGTCACTTTGTAGGCAAAGGGTTTTTCGTTTTCGTGTTCGACAACGTGGAAGATCGAAGCTTGATCTTCCGAAGCGGACCTTATTTCATGGGCCCCCAAGGGTTATACCTGAACAAATGGTCCCCCGATTTTGACCCTGCTCAAGATGTGCCCACAGCCGTTCATGTTTGGGTGCGCCTCCCGCACCTCCCTCTCCATTGCTGGAGTCAGAGTGCTTTGCAATCCATAGGCAATGCCCTCAGCAGGTATATTGACCAGGCCCCGAGAAAGGATCAATTCTCCTGCGCACGCATCTGTGTGGAAGTTGATCTGGAGGTCGGGCTCCCTGAAGCCATCAATCTTTCGGTGGCAGATTGGTCGCACATTCAAGAGTTAGATTACGAACAGCTGCCTTTTAAATGTCGACACTGCCATGAATATGGGCACTTTGCAAGATATTGTAAAAAAAAAAACGAAGAAATAGCAGAGAAAGTAAAAGGCGAGCAGTAAGCAAGCAAAGAGGACAGCAAGCAGCAGGCAAAACAACAAAAACAAATTAAAAGAGACAGGGAACAAAACAGGGCAAGAAGGAGCAAGTAATCAACCCAGTGGAAGCAAGGAAAACAACAGCATTGCTGGAGACAAAAACCCCTTCGAATCCCTTACCCCGCCGTCAGATCCTCCAGAGGTCGAGCAGGAAGATCCTCCACAGATGAATAATGCAGACAGTCAAGAGACAGGTAACATTCCAAACCCAAACTCTAGCAATACTTCTTCTCCTTCTTATGCTGATATCATAAAACAAAAGAAGAAGATCCCAGAAAACACGTGCTCATCTGATGAGGAAACCTTCGAAAGGCCATCTAAAAAAGTGGGAAAAAGAACAAACAAGGAAACAAGGGAAGAAGAATCAGAATGGCAGAAAACCCTAGGCAGTCAAACTACCATTGAAATGTCCATTGGGAGAAACACAAGACCAAGGGCGCCCAAGGGAGGTGGTCCCACCCCATCAAGTGGTAAATGATGCAGCTGGTCTCTTGGAACTGCAGGGGTCTGGGTAATCCCAATAAGGCAGAGGCTATCAAAGATTTATTGAAGATGGAAACAGCAGACATCCTTATGCTCCAAGAGACCAAAATAGAAGGAGAAACCCTTCTAAATACTAGCATCATGAAATGGAAGTATGATTCAGGAAAGGCAGTCAGTGCAAGGGGTTCGGCCGGAGGAATTGGTACATTTTGGTCAAAAACCTCCTTCACATTAGATCGATTTTCTGAGACCCAGCATTGGATCTTCACAGAGCTGCGACACATGGCAAGTAACCTCTCCCTCGCCCTGTTTAATTTGTATGTTCCTGTGCATTATGAAGAAAAGAGAGAGTGTTGGAGATCACTCTTGGAATATATAGAGCAGATAAACCCCAAAAATATGATCATAGGCGGTGATTTGAATATTATTCTGGATTCCACAGAAAAAAGAGGAGGGAATTACTCTAGGGATCCTTTTCTCAATACAGTGGGAAACCTGATTCTGCAGTGGGATTTAGTTGACTTCAAACCCATGAAAGGCAAATACACCTGGACTAACAACAGAACAGGAGTAAATCATATCTCTGCTAGGCTTAATAGATTCCTCATGAGCAGCTCCTTAATGATGGACAACAGAATAGTCTTTTCCAAGATTCTCCCAAAGCTTACATCGGATCACAAGCCAATCCTTTTATGTCTAAAAGAAGAAGAAGACCTAGGTCCCCTCCCATTTCGCTTTAATCCTCTCTGGGCAGGTAAGGAAGGCTTTTTTGAAACAGTACAAACAGCTTGGAGGGCAGATGTTCTCGGTTCCCCAAGCTATGTGTGGGAACAAAAAATGAAAAACACAAAAAAAGCTCTTAAAGATTGGATAAAGCAATCCATGCACACCCCCACTAGGCAGAGAAAGGAGGCAGTTCTGCTGTTGGAAGGGCTACAATTTGAAATGGAGGAGAAGGATCCCTCTCCCACAGACTTAGTTAATGAAAAATCTTCCCAAAGGAATACATACTGTTCTTTTAGAAATGAAGAAGAACATTGGCGCTTAAAGTCTCGAAGTCTGTGGCTTAAATCTGGGGACAGAAATACCACATACTTCCATAGACAGTGTAGGGCACGCCTTTCACGCAATCATATAGCAGAAATCACCAACTCTAATGGACAGGTGTACAAATGATTTACTCAAATCAAAGAAGCAGTTGTTAACCATTTTCAGAACCTTCTAAGTGCGGAAAGAAATGGGAAAGAGGAGGATGCATTAGAGTTCCTCTCAACCATCCCAAATTTGGTCAATGTGGAAGATAATGACTCTCTGTTGAGCCCAGTCACGGAAGAAGAGATAACTAATATAGTCTGGTCCATGGAACCAGACAAAGCTCCAGGGCCTCACGGTTTCTCAGTACATTTTTATAGAATATGTTGGGAGATAATCAAATCTGATCTCTTCAGAATGATAAGAGGATTCTTGAGGAAGGCAAAAGTGGGTGGAGGTATAAACTCAACCTTCCTCGCTTTAATCCCCAAGGATTCAAATCCAAGCTCCTTTGACAGATATAGGCCGATCTCACTCTGCAATTCATCCTATAAAATTGTGGCCAAACTTCTGGCTAACAAAATTAAGCCCCTTCTACAAAAGCTCATCTCTCCGGCCCAAGGAGGATTTGTACAAGGCAGACAACTCCTGGACAATGTCATTCAAATTCAAGAAGCCCTGCATTCCAGTCAAATCAGGAAAGAACAAGGTATGATAATCAAGTTGGATATGTGTAACGCCTTCGACAGAGTTAATCGTGCTTTTCTGTTTAGGGTCCTTGCAGCCTTTGGATTCAAACAAGAATTTATAAATCTCATCAAAGCTTGCATTGAAAACATCTGGATAGCCCCAATGGTGAATGGTAGACCAGCTGAGTTCTTTTTAGCCACAAGGGGTCTGAGGCAGGGCTGCCCTCTTTCCCCCTTCCTTTACATTCTGCTAGCTGACTCATTAAGCAGAAAGCTGTCACAGGAGAAGCAAATTGGATCCATACCAGGGATAAGAATTGTGCAAGGTGTTGCTCCAGTGAACCACGCGCTCTTTGCTGATGATTCCCTCCTCCTCGGGGGAGCTTCCATGAGAATTGCTAACGCCTTCAAGATCATCCTCCAAAAGTTCTGCAGCATATCAGGAGCGTTAATCAGCGAGAGGAAAAGTGCTGTCTATGGATGGAATATAGATCAGCATTCTATTGACAGGATTGCCAGCGTTCTGGGGTTCAAAGGTTATGCTGCGTGGGACAAGATTAAGTATTTAGGCCTTCCCTTGACGTTGGGTTCCAATCGCAATCACCTGTGGGAGGAGGTGATCTCAAAGTTCAAGAAAAAGATTGATGCGTGGGGCGGAGTTTGGCTTTCTACAGGCGGTAAGCTTACTCTAATTCGTTCTGTGCTATCAGCTATTCCAACATTCCAAGCCTCTCTTCTGATGGCTCCAAGGCAAATCGCTGATCAAATCTCATGTATTATGCGGAATTTTCTATGGAATGGAGGGAAGGGAAACAGCAATCGATTTCACCTTATTAATTGGGAAACAGCGAAGCGTCCCTTTGCTGAGGGCGGGCTTCAAATTCGTGACCCACAGCATGCTAATTTAGCCATGGGCTGTAAACTCCTGTGGCAGTTTTTAACAGAGCCATCGCACCCTGTCAGCCAACTCTTAAAACACAAGTACTTTAAAAATCAGTTGCTCTCCTTCTTCAATCCAGCGCTTGCTCCTAGAGGAACGCAGGCTTGGAGGCTCTGCTGTAAAGGGCTAGAATTCTTCAGATCCCATTTGTATAAAATTCCAGGGAACGGTAAAAACACTTTGCTGTGGAAAGAACGAATCATGGGACACCCTCCACTCTCTTCTAATAATGAAATTGCCGACTTAAGAGTCTGGTTAAGTTCTAGAGGAATCAGAAAAGTCGAGGACATCGCTGAGTGGGATATTAACGGCTATTGGCAGCGTTGGAGTTTGCCCATCATTCCAGCGCATCTAAAAATACAGATGAACACTCTCACAGATGCCATTACTGATTTTACTCTTGTGCACAAGGATGAAGTTGACTCTTGGGGATGGGGGAAAACAGGAGTGTACACAGTCAGGCAAGGCTACTTACAGTTGCAAGGCAAAAAGGCCTCTCAGCACCCGGAAACAGTGTGGAAGCAGATCTGGGAATTCTTCAGCATTCCCAAGATTAATTTCTTTTTCTGGACCTTATATCATAACAAAATCATGACTGGTGATAACCTATGCAAAAGAAACATTGCAGGACCTCACCGATGTGTGTTCTGCAAAAATGCCTTGGAGACCTCAGTACACATGTTCATCGATTGTGAGTATGCTCAGAAGGCATGGTCTAGCTTCTTGACAGGTCTGAATGTGATACCTCCTGCTCATTGTTCGATCACTGACATGTTCTCGTCTTGGAGAGCTCGATATCCCCTCAACATCGCTGAAAAATCTCTCTGGCTCAAGGTGTGGATTGCAGCTCCAAAATATGTTTGCTGGAAGCTGTGGCTCGCCAGGAACGATATCGTTTTCAATCAAAAAGAAACAACAGCAGAGAATGCTGCGGAACAGGCCAAGAATCTACTTTTAGAAACTTTACGACATTCCATTGTCAAAGAAGATAGCTCCCTCCGAAAGGAAGAAAGGGCATGGCTGGATGGCTTCTCCCCCATGCCGAGAACTTCAGCAATCACTCGTCCAAATCAAAAGGAAAAATGGCAGATTAGAGACGCCTCGGATAGTTTCCAGAAGTGGTGGAAATCACAAGGTAAATGCACTATCTTCTTCGACGGAGCCTCGAAAGGCAACCCAGGCAGGTCTGGAGCAGGTGGGGTAATATACCTCCCGAATGGGAGAAAGGAGGAATTCAGCTGGGGTCTTGGGGTTAAAACCAACAATCAGGCCGAAGTCCTCAGCCTTTTAAAAGCTTGTCAACTGGCCAGAAAAGGGAACGCAAGAGACATCTTAATTTTTGGAGACTCTGAATTGTTGATAAAATCCTTAATAAACAAAAAAGCGCCCAAGGATCCAGTTCTAAACAAGCAGCTCAAAAGAGTGAGCAGACTTCTACAGGAATTCTCCACAGCTCAAATCTTTCATATCCTCAGAGATTTAAACACAGAAGCAGACACATTGGCAAATACAGGATGCACACTAGAAACGAGCATGATCAGCATAAATGCAGGGACACTGAATGTGGCATCTATTCCCTAAATGGGCAAGGCGCCCTTGCAAAAGCAGAGAAATGTAATGACAGAAATAGTGAATTGTAATGCTTGACCTGGCTTTGGCCATTCTTCTCCATCAATAAAAATACTCGTTTCAAAAAAAAAAAAAATCATGAGAAATTAGTCAGTTACGACTACCTCTCATGGAAATGGTCATAGATTAATGACTTACTTAACGCAGTTGAATCCCAAAATGATATCTAATATAATGCATTGCGGAAACCCTCATACTTTAATTATTTTAATTCCGTAAGTTTAGACTTAGGTTCTCATTAAAAATAATTAACCATTTTAATAAAACCCCATCCGAGTGGAATTTTCCAAAACACTTTCTAGATATTTTGGAATACGTGTGTCTAAGCCTCCCTGCAAAATTTGAGACTTAGAGCGTATCCGATGCTACCAGAAATCAACACTCCCTCTTAGCGAGGAAAGTGCTCTAGTAATACTTCTTGTTGAAGCATTTCACTCACTCTGTGACATCTCCCTCTGCGTTACTAATGTCTGACACTGTTGCCCATGAACTACTGCGTTGTTGCATATATGTTGCTGTTGACCCTGCATATTGCTTCCAACTGCATTTGTACTACAACCCTGTTGTTGTTGCTGCAGCAGAAAAACATCCAAACTTACTGAACTAAGTGTTCAGCACGATGCACCTAATATTGAAGATCTAGTCGTTGCTAGTCTTTGCGTTGACCCTCTGAAGTTGTTGTGTTGCTACTGACCCTGCACTGTGCCTTCCTACATTGTTGCCAACTCTGTTTTGCGCTGCTCAAACTCTGGTGCTCTCTAGCCACTACGTTGTCACTCCGAGACTCCTATGCACCAACTGACACTGGTCCATCCTGCTACTTCAGATATGGGCTCTCGTAGCAAGGTATTGATCCATGACGTGGACTCGTCAAGGATCCTACCCAAATGTAGTTCTTTTGAACTACAGCGTCATATCACCTCAATTCTACTATGGAGATATGTGGGCAATCATGGCAAACTCCTCCTCCTTGATCCTTGCAGATGCAGCCTACGGATCATGTTTCTCGTCCTTGTCCATCTTCTTGAGAGGACAATGTGTAGCATAGTGACCCATCTCACCACACCGAAAACACTTGATCTTTGAAACGTCCTTTTTCCATTGTCGTTGCTCCTGCTACCCCTTAGATGTAAGGTCTGCATTCTCTTCCTCCTCCTTGGGCTTCGACCCACTGTTGTTGCTGCGATCAAGTTTGCCCTTGATCATATCTCGCCCCATCTCTTCCTACAGAAGAGCGGCCCACATTTTTTTTCAATCAAGCAACCTTTCTCTGCCTAGGATGCTCTAGACAAAGACTTGCCATTCATCTGATACAGAGTTTAGGGCCAATTTGACCATCTCTATGGCCTGAAGTGTTGATCCAATAGCTGACAACTGATCTTTGGCTTCCTGAAGCTTTGCAAGGAATGGATCAATGTGTTCTCCCTTCTGCATCCTCGTAGATCGCATCTTCTCCTGCAATTACATCTTTCGATGCTTGAAAGATCCTTGATACAACGTCGCTAAGGCATCCCACATCTCCTTGGTAGTCCCTTCGCCAGCAATATGACATACTACATGATCCCTCACTCCGTCAAGGATCAAACGCTTAGCCTTCACCATATTCTTCTTGTAGGCTTTCAATGGATCTGCATCAACGAGGACAACTACCACATTCTCGATAAAGGCCTTGAGATCATGCTCATCTAATGGACACGTGATCCTTGCCTACCAAATCACATAGTTGGAGGCACCCTCCAACCGATCTTGAGCTCTCAACCCATTTGTTGTCGGCTCTGTCGTCTGAATAATGTCGAACTGCTCCCTCTCTCTCCCTCTGTGCAGCTGCTAGGTTGGCCTACACACTCCCTGCGGGAGCTAGTAAATTTTCCCCTCGCTACTGTTTTTTAGCAACTGAGAATTAGAATTCCTTGGCTCAAAATTCTCTGAGGAAGAAATTTCCCTCAAAAAGTGTCTCCTTCCTTCTAGCGCTTTTCTGCTGACAAAATGTTGCAGAAAAACCATTTCCCACAGAAAACTGCTTTGGGTTGAAGCTTCTGTTGCGCTGCTCCCTCTGCCACTGACAAAGCACAAACTGGAAAGTCTTACCTCTCTGTTGACTCACTCAGAGAGAGACTTCATCACAAATCTTACCCTCCTGACTAGACTACGTAATCCCTTTTTC
>JAXQQM020070342.1:0-115476 GCA_034641835.2 Pinus albicaulis
CAAGAGTGCTTCTATTTTTCTTTTGCGAGTTTGTCTCGTCCCTTCTCTACGTTCCTCAGGGTCTCTTTTTCGATCATATTTTCTCATACAATTCCTTCGATTTCCCATGATAATAGAGTATCAAGTTCAAAAAATTTCCTTCAAAAATTTAGACAAAAACTCAATTAAAAAAAACATCACAAAAGATTTAATTTAAAAAAAATTCATTTAAAATTTTTGCAAAAAATACATACTCCAATCCAAAACACTTACTTTAAAAAATCCGAGAAAAAAATGTCTTATAAAAATGAAACGAAGCTCAAGATATTTCCTTCCAAGTCCTACAAAAACATTTCATTTAAAAAGTTAGACAAAAAATCATTTTAAAAAATCATTATAAAAGATTTACTTCAACCCAAAACACATACTCTAAAAAAATGTCACTTCAAAAAATGCCTCCAAAAAATGTCCATTGAAGATTAATTCCAACTTCTTAAAAAATGCTTCCAAAAAATGTCCTTTCGAAATTAAAATTAAATCCATACCTTAAAAAACAATGAAAATTAAGCCCAAATCCATACTTTCAAAAAAAATGAAGCCCAAAAAACATTCAAAAAATGTATCACATACCTCCAAGAAATGTCCTTTGAATGTACCTCCAAGAAAAGTCCTTAAACCCAAAACAATATTTTGCAAAAATTGTTCTTTGAATGTACCTCCAAGAAAATTCCTTAAACCCAAAACAATTCTTTGCAAAATCAGACCAAGACCTTTGTAAAATCAGAACAAATGTGCGAAAATAATGAATGATTTCGTGGCAATTTATATTGCCATGAATTTTTTTTTGGAGGGGTTCCGTGGTATTTTCCGGCCGACGGAAAATTGGGTGAAATTTCGGTCAAACTTTTGTATAAAAGTTTGACTGAACTTTTATGTCGTTAGACTTGACGGATCGTCGGCACAAAAAAAAATCCGGCCGAAATTTTTTTAAGATTCCAGCCGAACTAACGCGTCAACAATTATGTGAAAAGATCTAGATCTTAATTTATAATAGAAATTTTGAACTTCAATTTATAACTTATAACTTAAACATATTTAAGTGAAAAATTGAATACTTGTGATGGTGGATCTGACACATCTCCTAAGGGTGGCTTCGAAAGAAAATCTACAGAAACCTAAAATTCAAAAATTTTAAAATTGTAAAATAACTGAAGATCTAGAGATCTCATTTTTTAATGGAAATTTTGATCTGTAATATATAACTTAAAAACATATTTAAAAGTGAAATTTTTTTCATACTTGTGATGGTGGATTTGGCACATCTCCTAAGGAAGAAGAAGGTACCTCCATCCCAAAAACATCAGATGCAATCAGAATCTGTTAACATTTAATTATATATACATGTACATGTGTGCACAAATATTTATTTTAAAAGTATGTCATCATGTTTCGATATATATAATAATAGATAAAAAATAATTGTACATCATCATGTTCACTTAAAAAACACGACATATTCCAACATATCATCTTGATGGTGAGAACCATATTGATTGTGTGATTGATGGTGAGACCCATCTTGATTGTGTGAACCAGGGGCTTCGACTGTGATATTAACATATTCGTTCATCAAGCGTGAGAATTGCAAATGGTGTTAACATATATAATGCTACATTTTTGTTAGATTACTGTATAAAAATAAATGTATGTATATATGTATTTATTACAAATTGTACGTGTTAAAATAATCACCCTAACCATTAACACATACCGATCCCATGCCCTCTTGCTCATGAATAATTAGGTCCTGCCAACCATTGGGAAAATTCTTTGCATATGTTCTGAGATCTTCAACGCTCATGTTGCCTATCTCTTCATCTGTATGATACACAAAATTAGCACGCGCATTCTCTCGTGCTCTTTGTCGATTCAAACAAACATCAACTCCACCCAGTCCACTCTAAACATTGTCAATTATGACATCCATTGCTTCTTGACTAATTTGAGAAGTGACATCCATCTCTGACCGCAAAGTTTCGACACGAAGAGGTCGAATAACCAATGGAGGCTCAGGGCGAGGCAACTCAGCATCACGGTTAGCGCTCCTATGGTCACAAAATTGACCTTTCCATGAACTAAAAAATTCAGAGGGAAGGTCATTATAATTGGGTTTCATTCCCAAAAATAATTCTGCATAAAATAATTTTGCAAAATAAAATGGAACCTCATCGTTCCATGGGAGTCTTCCATAGGCAACAAGGTGCCTATCATATAAATGGCCAATTATATTAGGGTGCTTGAAATATTGCACCTTTATTATATTCTTTTCAACTATTCTTTGAATTTAAACATAGACTTGGCCATTTATGTTGTAACTCTTTGTTTAACAACCTCCCATGTATCGAGACCCATCACTATTTCCTTTCTTTTTCTCATCACTTCTACAAAAGTATTAGTGGTTGGCCCAAGCTTTAGGTACACATCTACTAGTTCGCTTAAAGAGTGAGTAACTATTTCCAAGCTTTCTCGACTCTCAGCAGGGAGTTTCAAAGGCACGAGATCTCTCTTCAATTTTGAATGAAGATGTTAACATCTTTGTAAGGTGCATTGTTGCATGTTTGATTCCCAAGGTATATCGGAAATTTTAGATGGATAAGTCGTGGTTGGTTTACAACCTTCTTCTTGAATAACGCGTTCTGTCCTACGTATTTTTAGAGCAACATTTTTAACCTCTGCATCAATATATAAAATTTTGTATATTAAAAAAAATGTAAACAAATTTGTACAAATTGAATGAAAATAGTATTCATATTGATGGCCATCTCGATATGGTTAGCTAGCATCTTGCCCACCCTTAGACTGTTGAGAACCAGAATGACCACTGATTGGTTGAGAACCAACACGACCATCCGAAGATTGGCCTCTGGGGGAATGCATATCACCACCATCACGCAATTGGCCACCACCTATTGATGACACTCCAAGGGAATGTGTACCACCACCAACCTCATGTGACAAGAGGGAAGCTTCATAAAAAAATATGAATGTATAATCAATTCAAAAATACATTCATACATATAAATACATGTACATATTCATTGTTTAAATTGCGTGAACCATACCATGATTGCATGAACCATGGCCATGCTCCATTGATGGAGTAGACACCCTTGTCCTCCTAACTCTTAAAAAATAAAAAAAATGAAACTTATTAAAAACTAATTTAACTCACAAAATTGATAAAAAATCAATTTCATATGTACATACATGTATGTATGGAGATAAGATTATATTTAAATACCATGAAAATCCCTGGATCCATGATCACCCTCTCTCGTAGAGGCATGGGATTCTATTGATCTTCACCTTTCATCCTCCATGATATATATGGATATATATACAGTGGACATTTACAATTATTTTTAAATTACTATTTAAATTAAATTCGAAAGATTTCAAAAAATTAATGTAATTTAGTGTACGCAAACTATGTAAAACACAACTTTCAAAGCACTAATTCATGTGTGAAACTCAATTTAAACAAAAATTTGTTGATGTCCTCACATTTTAATTTTATAAAAATGTGAAGTTCACCAAGTTGCGCTTTACATGGTGGGAGCACACTTGGTATATAATTGAAAAAAACACACGATCATTAAAAATGACACATTTATAAGTAAAAAACACACATATATCAAAGATATGTTACAATGTCCATCAATAAATTTTGAAGGAGAGCGTATCAACACTAATTCATCTTTGAGAGATGAATCTTGAATTTTTTAAGGAGAGCGTCTCAACACTAATTCATATTTGAGAGACGAATCTTGAAATGGCATTGCCCCGTATAATACTAATTTATCTATTAATTCATCTTTGATAGATGAATCTTGAATTGGAATTTTCCCACACAATATATCACCAGACATCTTATTAACATTTGCACAATGACTTATACTAAAAAATTGAAATTGGCTAACAATATTATTTTCTTTTCCATGCAGTTGTTTTAGCCTCTCCTTCTTAACTTGGTACATGCCTTTCATCTGGTTGCACACAAGTTCATAATTGGTGAAAACTACAATTCAATTTGATCCATACTCCCTAGATGTTCCTAAACCTTCTATTAATGCAATATAATATGTCTCATTATTTGTTGTTCTTCCCGGTATATTCATTTTCCTTTGGAGGACCTTGTTAGTCACAATATTGAAAAGCACATATGTAATCATTGCTTTCCCTGGGTTGGGATAGCAAGAAACATCTATGCATAATGTCCATTTTTCAACCATATTTAGTGGGTTTTTTGATCCTTGAAAAAAACAAATTCAATAAAATATATTAAATTAACATTTATTGAAAATGCATGGGAGAAATGACATGTGCATGGTTTGCCTTAAATTTTTCCTTAAAGTTTATGGGAGAAATCACATCTAGAAATGACATGCCTTAGAGTTTTCCTTGCCTAGAGTTTAAGGAAGAAATGACATGTACATGGTTTGCCTTAAAGTTTGAGTTATAGTTTATGGGATAAATGACATAGAAACAATAGAGAAATGACATAGAAATGACATGTTTAAAAGTTTGCCTTAAAGTTTATGGGAGAAATGACATGTATGGGAGAAATAAAATATGTACATGGTTTGCCTTAAAGTTTATGGGAGACATGACATATAAATGACATGTACATGGTTCCAAAAACATTAGAAAATGCCTTAAAGTTTATGGGAGAATTGTCATGTACAAAAATGGATATCTCAATGAAGAAATTCTATTTAGATATGTTCTACAGATTGACTGTAGGGGAATTTACTGGATATGTCACCTTTGAGAAAGGATGAGGTCTAGAGGCTACCTGGCTCTTTACAGACTTTGCCTTTAGAACTTGTAGAAGTTAACACTCGATAGAGTGACTCAAATCCTATAGAAGTTCAACCACTTTAGGTTCTCACCAAGGTTTTTAGGCCTTAAGGTTTGCCTTGAGTTTATGGGAGAAAGCCTTGACTTTGCGGGAGAAATGAAATGTGCATGGTTTGCCTTAAAGTTTATGGGAGAAATCACATCTAGAAATGACATGCCTTGAAGTTTTCCTTGCCTAGAGTTTAAGGGAGAAATGACATGTACATGGTTTTCCTTAAAGTTTGCCTTATAGTTTATGGGAGAAATGACATAGAAATGATAGAGAAATGACATAGAAATGACATATAAATGACATGCCTTAAAGTTTGCATTAAATTTTATGGGAGAAATGACATGTATGTACATGGTTTGTCTTAAAGTTTGCGTTAAATTTGATTGGAGAAATGACATAGAAATGACATGTACATGGTTCCAAAAACACTAGCAAATGCCTTAAAGTTTATTGGAGAGACGACATGTACATGGTTATCCTTAAAGTTTGCCTTGAAATGACATGTACATGGTTATCCTTAAATTTGGCCTTGAGTTTATGGGAGAAATGAGAGAAATGACATGTATGTACATCGTTATCCTTAAATTTTACCTTAAATTTTATGGGAGAAATGCCATAGAAATGAAATGTACATGGTTATCCTTAAATTTTGCCTTGAGTTTATGAGATAAATGATATAGAAATGATATGTACATGGTTATCCTTAAAGTTTGCCTTGAGTTTATGGGAGAAATGACATGTATGTACAAGTTTTCCAAGTTTATGGGAGAAATGAAACATGTACATGGTTTGCCTTAAAGTTTATGGGAGAAATGACATAGAAATTATATGTACATGGCTCCAAAAACACTAGAAAATGCTATGGGAAAAATGGGAGAAATGACATGTATGTACATGGTTATCTTTAAAGTTTGCCAAGTTTATGGGAGAGATGACATGTATGGGAGAAATGACACATGTACATGGTTTGCCTTAAATTTTATGGGAGAAATGGCATAGAAATGAAATGTACATGGTTCCAAAAACACTAGCAAATGCTATGGGAGAAATGGGAGAAATGACATGTATGTACATGGTTATCCTTAAATTTTGCCAAGTTTATGGGAGAAATGACACATGTACATGGTTTGTCTTAAAGTTTATGGGAGAAATATAGAAATGACATGTACATGGTTCCAAAAACACTAGCAAATGCCTTAAAGTTTATGGGAGAAATGGCATGTATAGAAATGGATATTATAATGACGAACTTCTATTTAGATCTATTCCAGAGATTGATTGTAGGGGCATTTACTGGATATGTCACCTTTGAGAAATGATGAGATCCGAAGGCTACCTGGCCCTTTACAAACTCTGCCTTTATAACTTGTAGAAGTTAACACTCAACAGAGTGACTCAAATCCTATAGAAGTTCATCCACTTTAGGTTCTCACCAAGGTTTTTAGGCCTTAAATTTTTCCTTGAGTTTATGGGAGAAAGTTTTGATTTTGTGGGAGAAATGACATGTGCATGGTTTTCCTTAAAGTTTATGGGAGAAATCACATCTAGAAATGACATGCCTTAAATTTTGCCTTGCTTAGAGTTTAAGGGAGAAATGACATGTACATGGTTTGACTTAAAGTTTGCCTTATATTTTATGGGAGAAATGACATAGAAATGATAGATAAATGACATAGAAATGACATGCCTTAAAGTTTGCATTAAATTTTATGGGAGAAATGACATGTATGTACATGGTTTTCCTTAAATTTTATCGGAGAGATGACATGTACATGGTTATCCTTAAAGTTTTCCTTGAAATGACATATACATGGTTATCCTTAAAGTTGGACTTGAGTTTATGGGAGAAATGGGAAAAATGACATGTATGTACATGGTTATCCTTAAAGTTTATGGGAGAAATGACATAGAAATGACATGTACATGGTTATCCTTAAAGTTTGCCTTGAATTTATGGGGGAAATGGGAGAATGACATGTATGTACATGGTTATCCTTAAAGTTTGCCTTAAAGTTTATGGGAGGAATGACATAGAAATGACATGTACATAGTATGCCTTAAAGTTTGCAAAATTATTTTATGCACTTACTAAAACGACTAGTGGTAGTGGTTGATGAAGTTATGTCAAAAGTCACACCTTGATGAGTTTGTCGGAGAAAAGTAAAGTAAAGTTTAACATTTTACAAGATTTGAAAAGTAAATGACAACACTAGGAGAGGAAGCATAATGGAAGATGTAAAATTTAATAATCATTTAAATTTTATAATTTAATGTCATTTTTGGCTTGTACTATCATTCATCCTTGATATGTACAAGAATTTTACAACTTGAACATCAACCTACACACTATGATCATATCTCTATATACATAATCTAGATTAGTAATATCCATTACATCATAAAACACTCCACTTTTAACATTTTACAAGATTAAAAAAGTAAATGTACATAATCTAGATTAGTAATATCGATTACATCATAAAACACTCCACTTTTAACATTTTACAAGATTAGAAAAGTAAATGATAACACTAGGAGAGGAAGCATCATGGAAGGTGTAAATTTAGGTACATTAATAAAAAATAGCTAACATCGACATAAATATGAATACAGTGGAAAACCTATAGGCACATTATGGTAAGAATCCAATGGTCTTCATTACTCGAATAAACCATTTCTATTAATCATTCCTATTAACATCATGCTTCCAAATGCATAAAATGTTAAACTATAGTCAACATGCATTTCACCTTTTTCATAGAATACCATTCAATTTCACTTCATATGTATTTCTAGAATTAATTTTTCCAACCATTATCAAATGTATCCAATGTAATTATATCAACTTATAAGGAATCAAACTTTTTTCACTTCTATAAAAAGGTAGAAGAAAATTTGTGTGCATCTACTAAAGGAAATAGATAATAAGGAAGCTATAAAAATCCATCCTATAACACATTGTTTTCAATTCTTTGAGGAGAAGTGATATCTAAGAATCAACCAAGCTCTTATGTACACATGAATCAACCATATTTAGCCATTTCAATTCATTGTACGCAATTAAACAAATAATAAGTCTACGAGTCTAAATTCCCTAAACCTTGTTCAAATTGTCATTTGATGTAAAGTATGGATTCTAACAGGATGGTTACGGGTCTTTCTGTAATAAACTCTTTGTATGTCTGTCTAAACCTTTTTTGAACATGTTTTGCATATAGTAATTGTTATAAATAATATCCCCATCTAACCGATATAAAGGTATGAATTCTCTAAATATCTAACTTGTATAAAGAAGATATAACATATATAAATAAGAGCCCAAAGGTTGGGTTCTAAATACGAATAAAAAGGCAGCGAGGCTTCTCCATCAAAAAGAAAATATGACACATCGTTTTCAATTCTTTAAGGAAAAGTAATATCCAATAATCAAACAAGCTCTTATGTACACATGAATAAACCATATTTAGCCATTTCAATCCATTGCACACAATTAAACACTCTGCTAAAAGAAAAAGACAATCTAACAAAGGTCTGATGAAGCAACATAACACAAATACAACCTACAAGCTTAAGAAAGAACAGAGTTGTGAGTTATTGCTCATAAGAAGAACACAAAGTTATTAGATCTGCATAAGTTGAAGGAAAGAACAAATATATTAGATCTGCAAAGGTTGAAGGAAAGAACATATATATTTGATCTGCAGAGGTTGAAGGAAAGAACATTGTTTTCAATTCTTTGAGGAAAAGTGATATCTAAGAATCAAACAAGCTCTTATGTACACATGAATAAACCATATTTAGCCATTTAAATCCATTGTACACAGTTAATCACTCTGCAAAAAGAAAAAGACAATATAACAAAGGTCTGAGGAAGCAACATAACACAAATACAACCTACAAGCTTAAGAAAGAACATAGCTGTGAGTTGGTGCTCATAAGAAGAACACAAAGATATTAGATATATATATATATATTAATTTACATTTTGTTTGTTACTATTATTATTATTTTTTGTCAATTAAAATTTTTTTATTAGTTTTTCATGAAAACAAAAGTTACAGAAGATGTCTCTATGATCCTCTTTTCCTCATTCCGATCAGACTTGTTGGAATTTGGGACTGGAGATAAAACTTGACTAACATTATTTCCGCCTGACATAAAATCCATATTGTGCATGAACAACAAAAAAATACAAATACCAATGACATCATATCAAGGAAGGGGATGAGGAGGGAGTACAGGGGGAGCTGCAAATTATCCAATACACTCATGCATATGAAAATCTATATGTTCCACTTGCACTTCTAGACTGTGAAGGTGGTCATTTGTGCACAGGTGGTTATGGTGGAGGGAATCCAACTGCTCCAATATCTCATTCTGATTATATTGAATATCATTCATATATGCAACAATTTCATTACGATCTTCATACTTGTGGTCGCGAATAATGTCAATGTTTAGCTGAATGTCCTGAAGTTGCACGACCAAATATTCCATTGTTGTTGGAGCCTCAATTCGCCCTAGAGAGCGAGCTGTAGGTGGTGCGAATTCCCCTTCACTCTTTGTGCTAACTATATTCTCGAAATATGAATTGGAGCACAGAACATGACGAGCTGGATTGCGGAAATTACCACCCCCATGCTGCCGTCGGCCTCGTTGGCGAGGCATTGGACATTCAATGGGGAGTCCGAACGACCAAGGTTAGAAGCACTTCAAAGAGTTCCTGCAACAGAGAGAGCAATACCAACCACCCAAGACGAGGGGCACCCAATGAGACTGAGCGAAACCAAAGGTTTCACTATAGACAACAAACAGGACACCCCCCAACTCTAGCTAGGATTTCTCCAGCCAAATTACCATAGTCCCACAAAAACTCCCAAATATCGTCCCCACAAAATAACTGAGGACCCTTAAGAGACCAAGAGTGATATGAGAAAAAAACTCACAATTGGAAACCCAAAATAAACCCTTCAGGCCGAACCATAGTAGGGAATGTAGACATTATCACCAAAACAAGGCTCACACCAAGACCGAACGAGCTAACCCCATGAAGTATGTACAAATGGAATTTACTTTTGGAGTCAATAAAATCTCTAATACTCACTATCTCGACATCATAGTCAGTTCTTCCTTGCGTCGCCCATGGACCACCTAAGAAGCCTGGGAGTGACCTTTGAGCTATGAGTACGCTAATAAGCACAATTTCCTTATTCAATTCCCCAAAAATGAGTTTCTTGAGCCAACTGAGCAGGAGGAAGTAACGAAACCCAAAATTCCCACCCATGAGAGTCAGGTTGCTAATTTCCGCCCAAGACAGACCCATGATCCCAAATGCTCGTTTGTAGGTCAGTTTTCTGCGACACTATTGCGAACCAGAGACTCACAGATCCATCTCTCCAGAGCCACAACCCCAAAAAGCTTCCATGGTTGTTGTCTCCCATTGTGTCTCCCAACCTCTTGCCAATAACCATTGCCTGAATAATTAGCTGAAACAAGAACTCTGCCACCCTCCTTAACATATCTGCGCCCCCAAACCATTCACTCTGCCGAAGTACAATGTATGCGACCTTTCAATTGACTGTTGCATGGTTGTCTTGTGTTAGAGGGGCGAACCCCGAGATCCAACCTAGCGTTATATATCCACCTCATCCAGGATTATTATTATTGTTTATTTATTATTATTTTTTCTTTTAACTATAATTTATATTTATATTTATAATTTATTTTATTCATCTTTTTTTAATTATAATTTAGGTTTGTTTTTTTATTTATAATTTGGTTTATTCATCCATTTTCTAGAATGGTTGTTATTTTACTTGATATGTTCATTTTTAATATTTTTCTTTATATTTGAAATTATATAATACATGTTTTTGTTTGTATTTAAAATTTATTTTACCGTTTTAGTGCCCTTTTCATAATATTATTATATAAGAATTTTTGAATCTTCTTTTTATATTTATTCTAAAATATTTATTAAATTGAGAATAATTATATTATAATTTCAAGATTTATAAAAATAAAAATATTCATTTTTATATTAGTTTTTGATACTTTTTAGGTAATTTTTTTAATTTTATTTCTATTTAGGTAGATAACAATAATAATAGGAGTATATTTTCCAAATGTTTACTTGATATAGATAAATAGATTGCTGATTATTATTAATTTTTTTTTTATATAAAATTATTAGGAAGTACCATTTTATTATTTTAGTATTTTTTAAGTGACTCTTAGGATTTTATGGTTGCATCTCTATTATAATTATGTGATTTGTTCATCTCATTATCTAGATTTATCGTGATGATGAACTTCACTAGGGGATGGAAAAAGATCGATCCTAAATTATTAATGTGATTTGAAGAGTTTGCTTAAGATGAAATCTTGATGTGTGTTATTTAAAAGTCTTTTTTGAGTGTATATATGGATTCAAAAACCTAAAAAACCCCTAGAGAAATTCTTTTGTGCAGAGTTTATACATCAAACTTGTGATTTCAATGAATTCCTATCAGATTTTAGATTGAAAAAATAAATCTAAAAGCTTTTCAAAAAGTCACATTAAAGACAACTCGTTTTTAAAGTAGACGTTGTAATGAAAGACTAAATTAAAAAATAAATAAATAATAAAAAATAATTTGTTTGGAGGAGTCCAAGGTCATACCTAGGGTTGATCGTTTTCATCATCCCAAATTTAGGGGCATTTCCGTCTCTCTGCGCCTAGTATTGTTCCTTTTCCTCTTTCCTTTTTTGTGCGTTATATATATGTATATATAATTTTTATTATTACTATTATTTATTATTATTATTATTAATGTTTACTTATGTTTTCATTTGTTAGTTTATTTTTAGTTTTTTATTTTAACATTTGATTTATTTTTCATTCTGTTTTATTGTTTTATTATTTTTAAAGTTTGTTTCTGATTTTATTGATTAAGATTAATAATATTTTATTATATAGTTAAAAATAGGTAAAATATGTAGTTATTATTATTTGTTGGTTGAGTTTGTTGTTTAGATTTTCATTTGTTTAATATTATTTTTATTTATTATTATTGTTTACTTATATTTTCATTGGTTGGTTTATTTTTAGTTTGTATTTTAAATTTTAATTTATTTTTCATTCTCTTTTGTTAATTTTAAAAATTTGTTTCTAATTATATTGACTAGGATGAACAATATTTTATTATATGTAGTTATTAATATTTTATTATTTTATTAATTTCTTGTTATGTTTGTGTCATTCACCATTGCATATCAGTATATATATATTTAGGTGTTTGGATCAGCACAATCATCATTTTCTTGATGATGAACTACAATGAGTAGTTCGAAACCATCGTCTCTATAAATTATGATGTGATTTTCCAGATTTTTTTTTATTGAAAAATAAAAGATAATGTTTAATTAGCTAAAATTGTAGTAATATAGTAATATATATATATATATATGTTCAGTGTGTTCGAGAGATTTTTAGAGGAGATGTTGTAAAAAGTTAAATTAAAAATAATAATAATAATAATAATAAAATATATGTAAACTTAATTAAAAAGTAATAAAAAGTAATAATATAAATAATTAGTTCATCCAATTCCTAATTTGGTACACATTAAACACACACACATAAATATAAATTCAATAGCTTAAATCAAACAAAATTGTAAAAAGGAACAACAAAGAACAATATTTTTACATTTTCACTTTCCTAGATGAAGAAAATGTGTAATTATTTTATTGTTTAAAAATATTTCCATATGAACTTTAAATAAAATATTTGAATAACAATGTGAATTAATATATTTCAATATTAACTCCACACATATATAGTTATATAAAAAGAAAGTAAAAAAAATTATTTAGTGATGACCATAAATAATTGAAAGTCAAAATTTTCAATTATTTCTTAGTATAAGATATGGGAGAGATGTGTAATACATTCATTGTAACATTTAACAAATATTAATTGCAAAAAAAAAAATTCAATGTAAGATATAAATAATAAAATTTAATAGATGTATTAAGTCAAATATTTCAATATCAAATACATATGTATGTATATTTGCATGTGGAAATAATGTTATATTTCATATGAAGAATACACATGCTTTGGTCCATTATATCATAGGCTCAAAGCCATTACATCAACATTCATTATGTCACTTATAGGAATTTAACCTTGGTGGGGAGTTCACATGCAATATTAGAAAAAATATATATTAAGAACAAAAAATATATATTTTAATGTAAACTAGGTATGTCATAGATAAAATATTTCAATGTCATATTGAGTAATGTATTTTATTGGTATATTACTCAAAATAAAGGAAATGTGTTATTCTTTCCATGCTCAACAGTGGGTTTATGCATGGTTCCTATACACATGCACAAAATCAACATAAATCCATCTTAATCTTGGATCTATGAAGTGTTGAGAGGGATAAAATCTCTTAAGATGTAAATATGTTTTCAAATTTTACACACAAAAAAAATTACATTTTAAAAAATTTGATCCATCTAGATGCTTCATAAATTTGGAATTAAGAAAAAATCTATTTAAATAACTACCCTCACTAATTCTAAGTAATCCATATTTATGGTGGTGAATGAATTATATATATAATGGTCATTGATTAGTTAGATTGCATTTAATTTAATATTGTCAAGTCTACAAAAGAAGACTAGGTTGACTTATGACTCACAACTTATTATAAATTTCAATCTCTTGCCTCTAAGTGACCATTGGAATGAATAATCTAATAAAGAGTCCTTGCAAGATGAGGACATGGACAAGTATGAAGGGAAATTACAGGATCAATATGAGTTCTAAGTTAGTCCCAAGTAGAAAGGTTGCCACCTCGATGCAGAAGAAGATGATAAGTTATTATGTAAAGGGATCGTTTATGTGAAATTTGCTGGGGGTTCTCCCCATATGGATCAGTTAATGGGGAATTTGAGTTAATAGGAGTATCCATTTGTTTTGAATCAGCAAGAGAAGGATGACTTATGCATGCTCCCATTCATGTTTTTTGTAAGGTTACATTTGTTGATGTTATTTTATTTTTGCAACTTTTATATACATGTATACACATGTATGTATTCATATTTAAAAGAATCTCTGAACCTTTTCTATTCTTGCTATCCAAAAATATATCAAAATTTTTCCTCACATGTAACTATAGTAGAAGCATTTTTTTCAAGGGCATTAATATTTAATCAAAATCTTCAAAAGTTATGTTAAGCCACTAGATCTAAATTGGAATTCAAGTCACTTGGGTTACTTCAACCCTTTACCCATTAGCATCCTCCACACACAACATGTGAATAAAATTCATGTTACTGGGACTATCTGGATTGGGTTGATTGGGGTGGAGATTCAATGGGAGGGTTCCTACTCATGGTGAAGGGCACGCCCTTTAGTACTTTGGGAATTGGCACGGGTGGGTCACATTGAGTGCAACATTTTGCACTTGCATAATAAATTTAATGTATAGATTTCACATATGAGACTATTAATTGTAAAAAGATAGATTTGTTACAGTCCCAAATGTCGACTTCTTAACAGTTAGCATCTTATACAAGTATCCATATCCACATTTCTAAAAAGTATTGTTTTCTACAAAATTTCCACCAAAAGTGTTGACAACTAGATAGAGGATGAACAAACTTCTCTAATATACCTATCAATAAGGTGATTTTAATCAACCATATTATTGAAGCCACACCCTTTTGCTTGTGGTTACCTCAATCAACACTGTCTCTGTACATTGTTGATGCAATTTTTCCATCCAAATCCTCAATATTTTCCTAAAAGTTTCTAATCGAAGTTGTCTACATTTGTAATTTTTGTTGCTTTTCCTTGCTTTCCACTGATATGTCCTAATTTTGAAGGTTGATAAATAGCGACATGCCTAAGGAGACTATGCTTTATAGCATGAAACTCTATATATTTGATGGAAATATTCCTTGAAACCTAAAATAATTGGCCTTATTTCTTCCCTCATCTTGCATGAAAATATACTATCCTCACATTAATAATTATGTGAATGAGTTTGGATATGCAATAACTTCAATTTGATGTTAGTTCTTGTTATTTAAAGCCTATTTTCCACTCTTCACGCAATTCATTTGGTTTTTATATTGCACAATAAAGGATTTAAATTTGAAAATGCCTTCCTTATGCTAGTTGCAGGGTTAGCCTACAACAAAAATTCCATAGCCTCTTCCATTTGCAGGTTCGTTATTGCCTTCCTCTACCTAAAAGAGCTTTTTTGAACTACTCCTCAAGCATCTTCAGGGTGCAATGTTTCTTTGTGCTATGGGTATTCGCTCGACATAAGCCACATAATATGGCTGTAGGGGCTGAGGTGTACCGTTATAACCACCTCCTCCCCCTTAAGCTACAACAAGTTGTGGAAATAATTTCTGATATCACCATCATGTCTAGTTGATCAAGAGCTTTCTGGTGATACTAGATTTTACTTTGACCTGAACTTCAGATCAAAATTTATACATAATTTAAGTTTTGACCAATTTTTAGGGAGATATGTCATTAAATTGGTTATGCGGAGCCCTCATAAATCTTGATAAGTCAACTTAGGGTGTCATGTAGTCAGACCCACCTTACACTGCCACGATCTCACCACCACGACATTCAATGTAAAACGATATGTGAGTAGTGATGAGTGACAAGCGGTAAGGAAACATCACCATTCTACCTTGGAACTCTAGTAGGTTTGTTTAACCCTCATCAAATTTTCATATGGGATGCACTGTGTCGATACCCTTTTGAAAAATATTGAGTGATGGGTGGTCGGGCAGGTTCCACTCGCAAGGTTATCCCTGGACCCCGCTACCAGGTCTTTCAACCATAGTTGGTAGAGTATATCGGGCCTGCCATTCTATTTAACATAACCATTGTGGTATGTGGTAAACAACTAAAAATTTTACTTACAATAGGGTTTCACTAGGTGTGGTTCCACCATTGTCCGCTTGGTGTCAACCTGCCAACATTTGTATAATTTTTTACTCTATTTTCGACACTGTTACAGAACTAGCACTTATAGGTAAGTTTTATAAGCAAGGGGATGAAATCCCCACTTGAGCACAACATATTACAATCTTAATGCAATCTCATCCCACGTTGTGGCCTAAGGCTTGAGGTATTAGCCTCTGATTCAAAAAAAGTAATAAAAACATAAAAGTTTGGATTATGCATTCAATTATGTATTATTGAGTGTATACGAATATATCGCATAACTACACATTCTTCATAATCGTATCAGTAAGCAACACATACAAGAACCCATGAATTTACAAGACATCATTCCATCATGACCATGTCAATGAGCTTCACAACTCAAGCAATCATTTGTATTTATAAACACATAAATTATTGCATCATTCATGTATGAAAATAATCAACATAATCCATAAGACAACATACTACACTTATCTGTGCATTTGAAGATGAATGTAAATTGAAGGAGGGGCCTCAACTCTCCACCCAATCGTAGGCCAGATACACTGCAATTATTTCTTGTAGTTGACAACCATCGAGCTAGATCCAAAGTGTGAGGGGATTCATATTCAGGGAAATTCACACAAATAGGAGGAGTCAGTTGTTTGGTGTTTTCACAACCGTAAGGAAAATACCACAACAACTCACTTATTCTCTAGTTAAAAACACAAGGATTCACCTAAGATTCAAATGAGTTATACCTTAGTTATGGGAGATTGAATCATTGCTTTTGGTGGTTTAACAACTGCCTTTCATGGGAAACATCATGGTTTTGCAACCCCATATATGAGTGGTTTGTGAACCCTAAGGAAAAAAACATAGTGACCCGATTTTTTTTTGTCCCGATGGTTTGATAGATGGGAAACCAACACCAAATGGTTTCACATTCCCAAGGCAAGCGCAAAAATGACCCATTTCTCCACTAATATCCTCATTAACCGATTAGGCTTAGATACATTGTTTGTGGCCTCAAAACCGTTACAAGGAACACATTCCTGATCCACATAACATTAATTCAATTTACATTGTCATATTTTCTTCTGGATTTCACGCCAATAGATTTGAACAATACTCCTCTTCAACGTCTTCACTCGAAATTTCCTTGCTCTGTGTTTCCTAGCACTTCCATGCTCTCTGCATACCTTGACCACCACTTTCTTCTCCACAACCACTAAGAGACTTAAGTCTTTTGTCTCTCCATGTTTCACAAGGATAGGGGATGGTATAGAGTCATCCTCTACTTAGGCTGCCCACTCCAACACCATTTCTTTTCAGCGCTGACTAGTCTGTCATTAGGTTGATATTTATGACAAGTAAAAGATGTTGGTATGGGCCTACTCATGGCACACCATAGGGAAATCAACCAACATGAAACAATCACTTATCGTCCATGCAACGATTTCCCTCTCATAACTTTAGATATGTATGTCCCTCCCTTCAAACTAGTCATCATTTTATTTCCACATACATATACATACATATATAAATCACACAGTTGAGTTTTACATACATGGGGTGTTATGGAAAAATGGTTGTAACATATCCCACCCCCTTAAGTGTACGTCATCCTTGGTGTTCTATACACATAAAAAAATTAACCACTAAGCTTTATATTTAAAAGTCTAAGATTTATTTACACATAAAAAAAAATGGGTAAGATACCCTTATTTTATCTTTCATTTCCTAAGTAGTTTCATCTAGTCCAAAGTGCTTCCATTGCACCTTGAATTTCTCTATTAATCAATTCTAGATCATGATATTCCTTTGATCCAGGATGCATAGTGGTTCTGGTTGGAACTCTCCCTCAAGTTCCACATGTATCATGGACCAATTGACAATATGATTAGTGTAATGTACATACTTCTTAACAAGGAAATGTGAAAAAAATCACGTGCTCATTGTGGGTAGTAAATACAATATATAACCCACCGACACCACTCTTTCTAAAATCTGAAATGGCCCACAAAATCTGGGTTCCAAAATGGCACAATATCCCACTCTTAGTGAACTCTTTCTTGGTATGATGCAGAGATACACATGCTCTCCTACTTAAAACTCCCTATACATTATCTCCTAATCTCCATAAGTCTTCTTCCTATCTTTGGATGCCTTGAATTTTTCCTGATATGGACCACTTCCTACTCCATCTCTTTTAACATGTCCATCCCAAGGACCGCCCTGTTCACTATATCATACAAGCTAATAGGAGTGTTGCATTTTATTCCATACAAGGACTCAGAAGGGCTCATATTTAGCGATTCTTGATACCCATTATTATAGGGAAATCCAATTTGTGGAAGGTACTCTTCCAACCTTTCCGGTTGATGCATAACATACATCCTCAACATGTCCTCCATATTTTTGTTCACTCCTTTGCTTTTACCATCATTTTGAGGATGATACGTCATGTTGAAAGGTTACAAGGTTCCAAAACCAACAAAAAATATTCTCCAAAAATTTTATGTGAACTTTGCATCACAATATGAAATGATCTTCTTGTGTATTCCATTCAATCTGAAAATTTCCTTCATGAAAATCCGAGCTATGTCAATTGCCTTGTGATTGGACTTGATAGCTATAAAGTGAGTTTCCTTACTCAACTTATTCACCACCACCATAATGGCATCATGTTTCTTGGGTGTTCTTGGAAATCCCGTGATGAAGTCCATAGATATGAATTCCCACTTCCATTCAGGAATGGGGATTGGTTGTATCAATCCCGCTAGGTGTTCACAATTCGCCTTCACTTACAGACATTTGAGGCACTTGGCAATGTAATCAACAAATTTATTCTTCATGCCTATCCAATAGTTCATTTTCTTCATAGTTGTTATCATATTTTGGTAACCAAGATGATGTGAATAAGATATTTTGTGAAACTCATCCAAGATGAGAATTTTCAAGTTGCCCATACAAGGCACATACAATCTGTACTTAAATTTCAACATACTATCGTTAGTGAGTGTATACTTTTTTTCAATGATGCTTCTGGCTCCTACTGCAAGCAACTTTCACATGTTGAAAGTGTTGATCTTGTACCAACACTTCCTTAATATTTTCTTTGATATTAAATTCACAGATGCTCATGGCTGCCAGGTGAGCCTCTTGCATATTTATACTGAGTGCATTTGCTACTTTTTTTCTTTAACCTTAATGTACTTTATTTCAAATTCAAACTCATTGATCAAGGCTATCTATCTGGATTGTCTTACATTTAAGTTGGGATTCTCAAACAAATATCTCAACCCTTTGTGGTTTGACATTAACACAAAATTTCTTTGAAGAAAGTAATGTCTCCACATATTTAGTGCATGCAAAAATGTTGTGAGCTCTAGGTCATGGTTGACATAATTCCTCTCATGCTCATTTATTTTTTTTGATTCATAAAAAATCACATGTCCTTCTTGTATTAGGAATCTATCAAATCCTTCCTTGAAAGCATTTGTGTAAACCATGAAATCCTTTTTCGGATCAACTATTCTCAAGATAGGTGCATGAGTGAGCAGGTGTTTGAGTTGTTCAAAATTGGATGTGCACTCTGAATCCTTTCCTTTATAGGATTGTGATTGGATGCCGAATATTTGAAAAATAATAAATAAATCACTTATAGTTTCTAGCCAATCCCATGAAAGATGTCACCTACGTAACATTTTGGGGAGTAGGACACTCTATGATTGCCTTGATCTTCCAAGTATCCACAAACCTTCCTTTGAGATTACATGTCACAATTATTGAACTTGAGACTTAAAGAATTCACATTTAATGAGTTTAGCATACAATTTGTGTTCCCTCAGCAACTGTAGTATTGCCTTCAAGTGCTTTTCATGCTTTTCTCTAGATTTTGAGTAAATGAGGATATCATCGACAAACACTAGCACAAATTTGTCCTAGTGTTGGCTGAGGAAATTATTAATGAGACAAATAAATGTGGTTGGGGTGTTTATGAGCCCAAATGGTGCCACCACAAACTTTTAATGTCCATACTTGGTTCTGAAGGTTAGCTTGTGGATGTATTCATCCTTAATTCAAACTTGATGGTAACTAGACCTCAAATAAACTTTTGAGAACACTGTAACCCCTCTGAGTTGGTTGAACAAGTCATAAATCTTGGGAAATGGGTACTTGTTATTTACTGTGGCTTTATTTAGCCGCTGAAATTCAATACACAATCGTAGTGTAGCATATTTCTTCTTCGCAATCAACACTGAGGCTCCCCAGGGTGACATATTGAGTTTGATATACCTTGTGTCTACCATTTATTTCAGTTGTAGCTTTAGCTCCATTAGCTCTGATATACTCATGCAATATGGGGATTTCGATATTGGCATTGATCCTGACAATAATTTGATAGAAAAATTGATCTCTCTCATGGGAAGTAATCCTAGTATTTCCTTTGGTAATATTTCATTGAATTACCTTAACACTGGGTGCTCTTCCATTCTATATTTGTTGTCTTTTGATTCACTTGTCACCTGGACCACAAACAAGGGAAATCCTTTCTTGCTGCACATTTTCACATGTAGTGCTAATATTTTCCTGAACATGATAGGCTTCCTTATTCCCTGTAACATTACTTTCTCTCCCTTTTCGCTGATACATTCCAATGAATTGTTGTAGCAGTAAATTTTGGTTTAATGGGTCGCTAGCTAGTCCATGTCAACTAGCATGTCATACGAGCCTAATCCAGACTTCTATAGGAATGAAAAAAAATACAAATATAAACATAAAAAAAAATATGCAGCATAAATAAATCCTCATTTCATTACTATCAAAGAACTTAAATATGCTTACATACATAATGTACATAAAATAGCTCGGGCAATGGTAGCTTATCTCTGAGAAGAGATGTGGTGGCTACATGCCTCTGAACTGGGTGACAATGAGGCCCACGAGCCTTTTTATTATTTAACAACAAAGGGAAACCCTTAAAAAAAAAAAACATAACCCTAGGAGATGGAAGGCCAAGAGTTTGTGGGCCTCGTTGGGGTTAGTTGGGCAACCAACTTCCCGGGGTCGTAACTTGGTCATATGATCCCCGTTTGGCGTGCTACGATACCTTGTTAGAAATATATATCCAAGTACTACTATATTTGCAGCTATGGGCCTGTTGCGGAGCTCAAAATTACACTGTTTAGGGGGTCAAAACAACTCCAGAAGTTCAGGACCCGAAAAACTATTAAAAATAGTAAATTGTGCTATAATCAAGGAAATTGATGAAACCAATTGGAAGCAATGGTCCCCATTGCATGTAAAGCATCCATTAGGTGAGGAAATTATTGTTGAACCTGGTTCCTAGTGAGCCACTTGCCCTGGTGAAGGAGTTGGCCAACTTTGACAACTAGATATAGCTGGATCATCTGTTTGTGAGTGTTATTTATTTATGTGTCCATGATCCTATCAGTTGTGGCTTGTTTCATGTAGCTTGGGTTGAGATCTATTGGTTTCAGCTGCTCAACAATGTCTACTTAGTTGTGGCCTGTTTGATGTTTTATGTGGAATGTTGAGCTTGAAAGCATTGTCCCCTACAACATTAGTGATGGTGTAAGGCCCATATTGGAGTGGGTGAAGTTTGCGGTTGGCCCCAATGAAGCATTCCTTCTGTAATTGTAACCAAAATTTTTCGCCCACCTCGTACTTATGTGGCACCCGATGTTGGTCATGATGCTATTTGTACTTAGCATTTTCTCTTTCCAATATGTCATGGACCTGTTGGTGGATGCGCTAAATGCGCTCAATGAATTTGTTAGCTTTGTCGGCTTCAGGCTGGACATGATTCAAATCTACCTGAGTAACTGCAAGTGGTATGGAAACATCAATGAGACATAGTGGTTGGAATCCCAATCCCACCTGAAGGGGCTTGTGGCTAGTTGAGCTATGGATAGATATGTTGTAGCTGTGCTAGACAAAAGGGAGGTTTTTGTCCCATGTGCATGGATTCTTAAATTTGTACATGCGTAGGATTTTCACGATCATCCTGTTGATGACCTTTGTTTGGCCATCGGTTTGGGGGTGGAAGGTCATGTACTTAGTGAGCTTGGTATCTAAAAATGACCAGAGGCTTGACCAAAATGCACTTAGGAACCTGCTGTCCAAATATGAGATAATGGATTGTGGGATCCCAAAGTGTACCCATACTCGTTCAAAGAAGAGTTTGGAAGTGGCTTCTGATGTGAACTCTTCTTGGAAGCCACCAAAATGGCCATCTTAGAGAATATATCGATGATCACAAAAAACAATCGTTTCCATGCTTGGTAGAAGGAAGGCCCGACATGTAATCAATGGAGATGGATTCCCAGGGTGATTAGGAGCAGGAAGAGCGTTATACATGACTTTCTTCTTAATTATAGGTTTGGAAATGGCGCAAATAATGTAGGATCTGATGTACTTCCAAAAATCCTATCGAAGGTTTGGCCAATAAAAATACTTCTGTAGCACTGCCACTGTCTTTTCTACCCCAAAATGTCCAATGACTCGACTGTAGTGCACCTTCAAGATCATCTTGGCATACTCACTTGATGGAACACAGAGGTGTCCCAGGTGGCATAATAGGGCATCTTGGAGGTGAAAGTAAAAAAATTTCTTACCTTCCAAGAGTATATGGTATGCTATGTCGAATTCGGGTTCAGGCCATTCGGAAGTCCCATGTCCACAAGTGTTGAGCACAATGGTTAGCACCATGATTGGCAGTCAGCTGAGGCAATCTGCAATCTTATTGGTATTTTCCTTCTTGTACTTAATGTTCAAATGGAACTGTTGCATGTATGTGGACCATTTATGATGGCGATCGTTCTGCAACTTTCCTTGTGTTTGTATGAACTATAGGGGTCAGTGGTTTTTGTGGATGACCGTTTCCTTCCCCAGAATGTCATGCTTCCACTTTCAACATGCATGCATAATGGAATATATATCTTTGTCATAGGTGGGATATTTTCGGGTTGTGTCTAAAAGTGTCTCACTGTGATATGCCACTGGATTCCCCTACTGAGCAAGAACTCCACCAATAACATAGTCAGAGGCATCTGTCTCATTCTCAAATTGTTCCTGCAAGTCTGGTAATGTGATCACTGGTGCAGAGCAGAGGCAATGATTTAACTTGACAAACAATTTTTTTTGGGATTCAAACCAAAATAATTTTTATTTCGCTCTGCCCTTGGTGACTTGACCCAAATTTCAAGTGATATGAGAGAAATCCAACACGAATCTGCAGTAGAAATTAGAAAGTCTGATAAAGTCATGGAGCTCTGTCAGAGTGGTTGGGATTGGCTAATCCCAAATAACTTGTTTCTTGGCTGGGCACATATGTACACCCCAATCATCAATGACGTACCCTAGATTTTGAACCTCGGTCATATCAAAAGTGCATTTCTTCAAATTGGCATACAATTTGTGTTGTCACAGGGTTTGAAGGACCCATCGAATATGGTGTAGGTGCTCTTCCCAAATATGGCTAAAGATGAGGATATCTTCCAAATACACTACCATAAATGAGTTGGTGAAGGGAAAAAATATGTCGTCCAGAAACCTCATGATATTTGTGGGGGAATTTGTCAACTTGAAAGGCATGACCAACCATTCGAAAAGGCTATCCTTGGATTTGAAGGGAGTCTTCCACACATTCGCGGGTTCGATTGGTACTTGGTGATAACCGAAATTCAAGTCAATCTTGCTGAAATATTTGGCCCCATTGTTAAGGTCATCAATCCATGGGATTAGATACCTATTCTAGACAATGATCTTATTCAGTGCCTGATAGTTAATACAGAGCCTCCAGGTTCCTTCCTTCTTTTGTACCAACATGATTGGGCTCTCATAGGGTGATGAACTTGGCTCGATGTGCTCTTTCTGTAACAACCCTTGAATCTGCCTCTTGATTTCATCATTCTCTAGAACATAGTGTTGATAGATCGGTCCTTTGGGTAGTGGCGTTCCTAGGGTTTGATCGATGGGGTGCTTGACCTGACAGTGTAGGGGTACCCCTGTAGGTGAGGTGAAGATGTCCCTTTACTCTTCCACGACCTTGTCCATCTGCTGCTACTGTGTGGAGGAGCCCTGTCTGGAGGCTGCGGATGTGGTCACAATATGCTTCTTTCTGTGAGGGTGAATCATAAGGAATAAAAATTTACCTGTTTGGGAAAATATCTTATTACATTGCTTTGCAGAGATCAAAGAGATGGCGGTAGGGGGTGCTACCTCCGGTATCCTGTATAACTTATTTCCCAAAGTAATGATTAGAGTCCAAGGCCTAAAATCATACAAAACATGGCCCTTCCACAAGTATGGTTGTCCTAATAATACATCACAAAATTCGAGAGGAGCAAGATCACACAATACCTCATTTGTGAAGGGCTTGATGTTGTAGAGAAGGTGACACTTTTGGGTGAATCAGAGATCTCGTCCTTGGTGAAGCAACTCGATGGTGTACGACTACTAGTGTGGTGTGGTCGGTAGGCCCAACAAATTCATGACCTCTACTGAAATGAGGTTATTTTGGCTCCCGACGTCAACAATGAGCCACAACGAAGAACCCTTCACCCACATTTGTGAGTGGAAGAGGCGCTCCCCCTCCTCTAGATCTTCAGGCTCAATCTTCTGGACCTTGGTGGTGGCAATGGTGGCACTAGGCTCGACATCGACAATATTCTTCCCTTTGTCATTCCCCTTGTCAGTTTTTGACTCAAAGTTAGAATATGCATCTGATTTTGAAGCCTTCAGCTCGGCCACTAGTGACTGCTTGGATCGACACTCGTGTTGTGAGTGAGGCTCTTATGTAACTCACACCATTTTCATGTGTCCTTGTTTGTATTTGTGGTGTTGTTCTTAGCTTTTGGCTTCGACGAGTTTTCCTAGGTCACCCCGCCTTGGCTTTGTCCTTTGTTTAGTGGTTTTGGGGTGCCTTTCCCTTACTTTGGATTCACAGATCCAAAGTCTCATTTATTCTGTTTAAAATTCTCTTCAATTTTGACAACGTATAGATAAACGACACCAATCGAGGATATGTCTAAGAAATCCATCTCGTCTTGGATGTACTTGTGTAGATAGTAGCGGTACTTGAGTACCAGATTCGGCTCATAATTCTAGATACCCAACTTCATGCGAAGGGTATGAAAAATATTTGTGAACTCTCGCATGTCTTGGTCCCTTCCATGCTGCAATGTGGTCCACCTTATGTATTTATCTTCATAGATTCTGAAAGGGTAATACTGCTCCTTGATGGCGTATTGAAAAAAATTCCAAGTGGTTGCAACTAAAAATATTGAGGGTTTCCTCTCGTCTCTCTTCTCACACTAGGTTTCCCACCAGATCTTGACGTGGGGGGCGGCTTTGAGGAGTGAAAAAGTAATATTTTCCCTATTGGAAAAATCATGAACCGAAAAATATAATTCCAGCTGATTTAACCATTTATCTATGACATCTGCATCTATTTGGCCTTCAAATATGGGGATGTCAAAGTTGACTTGTACCTTAAAGGGAGTGGAACCTCTAGAGTGGCCGCTGGATGAAGATGCATTGCTTATGGGTAACCACCGAAGGATTTGGGAAACATTGTCCATCATCGTGTTCCTTTGTCTCTCGAGGAATTCTTCAAGCAATATTTTGAAAGGATTTCCTGCTCCCTTGTCTTTCTTTTCTTCTACAATGGGAGGCTGTTGGGGTTTGCGAGGGTGGTCTTGCAAAAGTTCAACTAGTTCGAACCCTAACTCCTTTTACCCCGACCTTGTTGGGGACATGAAAATAAAAACATAGAAAGAGTAGACTGCCCTGATACCACTGATCCAAACTTATGCAGAAATGAAAAAGAATACAAATATATACATAAACACAAAGATGCAGCAGAAATAAATCCTCATTTCATTACTCTCAAAGAACTGAAATATGCTTACATACAAAATTTAAATAAACTAGCTCGGGCGATGGTAAATTATCTCTGAGAAGAGATGTGGCAGCTACATGCCTCTGAAATGTATTACAATGAGGCTCAAGGGCATTTTTATTATTGGACAACAAAGGGAAATAATAAACAACCAAAAACCTAACCCTAGGAGATGGAACCCTAAGAGTTTGTGGGCCCCATTGGGATTAGTTGGGCAGCCAACTTCCCAAGATCATAACTTGGTCATATGATTTCCAATTGGCGCGTACGATATCTTGTTAGAAAGATCTCTTCAAGTACCACAAGATTTGCGGCATGTTTTTGCAGACCTAAAAAAAACTCCGTTTAGGGGGTCAAAACAACTTCGTACGTTTAGGACACGAAAAACTGGTAAAAATAGTAAATTGTGCTATAATTAAGGAAACTGATGAAACCAACTGGAGGTCCAGGTGAAATAGGCGAGTGGCCACTGATATCCCCCTATAATAGATCCCAATGATAAAATATTTAGATCAGCTAATATGGACATGTCGCTTACTAAAAATGGGCATAATTCCACCACATTTTTCACTCCCCTTTAGGTTCTCGTGTCTAATTGAACCAACCACTATCTCTCATAGATTTTCTTTTGCATAGCACATTTCTTTGTGCACTTCAGGATGACATAAGTGAAATTATAACTTGTTTCAATTAAAATCAAAACATGTTAATTGATGGCCATACCTTACATTTCTATTACCAAGGCTAATGATATGATTTTTGGCTATCCAAGGCCATATAGATTCATGGAATGCCCTGGGCCACATCGTTCACCATTATTTCCTCTTGTACATTGTACAATTTGGTGCCACTCTTCTATTTCTGAGGAAAATCTCTCTGCAGGTGGTTTTCTCCAAATGTCCAACACTGCTAGGTTGATAGGCTGGTCCCTATTGGAAGTAGTAAGATTTTGTTGAATCTCCCCCTTTCCAGAAGTGGTGAAATTCACATTCCTTCCTCCCATCTTATATCTTGAGGATTTTTTCCATTTTTCTTTGAATTTGGTATTATCTCTTGCTTTCCAAAAATTTTGTTAAAAACTCAGTTGTATGCTTGGACTACTCATACAAATGTTTTGATTTCTAGATAATTTCCTTTGGGGTTATTGACTCATCGAAATCAATTTTTCTTGATAAGTTTGTGGTGTCCCACCAAGGTACCTTTGAATATTCACCTTCTCATCTATGTTATATGAAACATACCTCAACAACTCTAAAAATCTATTAGTGTATTCATTAGTAGTAAGTTTTTTGAGTTTATTCTCGTGAGATTATTTGACTTTGATGTTATGGTATCTCTCAGATAGGTAATTTTACCAAAAATATCTTTCAAATATTCTTTAGGAAAACTATTTCTCTCTAATTTCCTTAATGTTTCTCAAATATTCCCACCACATATTAATCGTTCCCTTCTAGATGAAAATATCCACTCTAGCCTTCATGTTTTCAGAGTAGTCATGTACTTTGAAGTATTTCTTCATTCCTAATAGCCAAGGTTTTTCCTCTTCAACCTTCTTAGCTTCTCCATCAAAGGTGGGTGGCTTGGATTTCTTGAATTCTTTTTACATTGAGTCATTCTTGCTCCTCCCGTGTCAGTGGTTTATTCTAGTTGCAACACTATACGACTGATTATTGTTGCTTGATTCTCTTCCTGAGGTACTAAGAGGAGTTTATCATCTTACTGTATCTTCACTAGCTCGCCTGCGCCTTTTCCTTGATTACCTTTTTTTTTGATTTATTGGCTTCCATCCCTTGCTTCCAATTTTCTGAAGGGATTTTCTTAGATTTGTGCCAACCTAGATAGTTGGTACTAGGCTTATGTTGCTTTTTTATTTTTAGGTGTAACATACTATGCAATATCATTGCATTCACCTCAACTTGTATTTCATGTGCTCTGAAAATCCTCTCATTGTTTTCTTAGCAACTTCTCAAGTCAACTTTCAAACTCCCGAGGTTTTCTATTAAATTAGGGGAATTCCTCTCCTACCTTCTTCCCACTAAATCCTCTTCTTGAAGATGGTATGATTTTGGCATTTTGTACTCTACCATTTTTATACTCTCTCTCTCTCTCTCTCTGATGTTGCACACATGCGATTGTTAGCTAAACCAAGCACAAAATAGCTACATTTATTCATCACATTGGTATAATTTTAATAAGCATGTTGATCCAAATCTAGATGCCATTTTAAATCACATGTTTATTTGCAGGTTAGAAAACAAATGACATGTTAGCACACCAACAATTTATCAAAGGCAAAAATCATGCCAACGGTAGTTTGAAATCAATATACATGTGCATGTAATAATTGAATACATTTATTTATATTCTTATCTTGGGTACGTGTGTGTGTGTGTGAGCCTCTCTAGGTCCATTAATTGAATCTTCTGCTCAACCATAAAACCACTCCGCAACACTTAACACAACTCTAACTTTTCCTTTCAAGGTTTTTATAGTCCAGGTGTTGAACCTCTACTTTATATGGTGTGTTTCTGGCCCTCCAAGGCTAGCGTTTGAACCAATGATCTGATACCACTATGTAACCACCTCCTTCCAGTTAAGCTACTTTTGGGTTGTGGAAGGTCTTACTTATTGTTCTAACCAGACATCTAATGTCTGTTATGAAGACGAGGTTACAAAAAACGTTATTTTTCAAAGTTGTGGAATTAATTTATGATACTGCCATCATGTCTAGCTCGTCAAGAGCTTTCTGGTGATACCATATTTTACTTTGACCTGAGCCCTGGATCAAAAGCTATACCTAATTGAAGTTTTGACCAATCATTAGGGGTAGATTTCATGAAATTGGGAAAGTGGAGCCCACACAGTGATGATAAGTCAATTTAGTGGGTCTTGTAGTCAGGGCCACATTACACTGCCACAATCTCAGTGTTGGGGCATTTAGAATTAAATAGGATGCGAGTAGAAGTGGGCAACAAATGGTGAGGCGACCTCATAGTTACAACTTGGAACTCTAATAGGGTTGTTAAATCCTTTTTTGTGCACTCATATGGTATGCACTGTGCTAAGAATTTGGCGTTAAGCAATGAGCAGTGGGTGGTAGGGCAGGTTATGCCCTTATGGTTATCCCTAAACCCCACCACTAGGCATTTTTCCCACTTTCAACCATGATCAACTAAGTATATTGTCCCCATCCTTATATTTAACATAACCTCTGCAGTTGGTGACCAATGACTAAAGCTTATACTCACGACAGAGTTCCATTAGACATTGTTCCACCATCACCTGCTTGGTGTCAGCTTGTCAACATTTGTATAATTTTTTACTCTGTTTCCCAATGGCGTTGGTGGCATACCATGCAATGTAGAACCAGTGTTTCTGGGTAAGTTCTACAAGCAGGGGAATGACCTCCTCCCCTAAGCTCAACAAATTACAATCTTAGAGAAAGCCCATCGTGGGATGCGGCCCAAGGCCCGAGGCATCATCCTTTGATTCAAACAAAGTAATCAAAACATAAATTTTTGGATTATGCATTCATTTACATATTATCAAGTGCATCAATACAACCATATTACGTAACTACACATTCTTCGTAATCATATTGAGAAAACAAAACATGTGACAACCCATGAATTTATAGGACATCATTCCATCACAACCATATTAGTGAGCTTCACAGATCATGAAACCATTTATATTTATAAACACATAAAATATTGTATCATTCACACATTAAAAATAATCAATGCAATCCATATGACAATATAAACAAGTAAATTACACTTATATGTGTGTTTGAAGTTGGTTGGAAATTGGAGGAGGCACTTCAACTCTCTACCAAATTGTAGGCCAACTCCAATGCAATTATTTCTTGCAGCCGACCACCCTTGAGCTAGATCCAAATTATAGGGGAATGTGTATTTATGGACATTCACACCCAAGGATTAGTTCATGCAACAAGGCTAAGGAGTCCACTATCCAGGTGGTTTCACAACCCCAAGGAAAGCACCATGATGACTCACTTTCTCTCTGGTTAAAAACACAAGGATTCACCCAAGATTTTGTTGAGTGCTACCTTTTTTTTGGGAGATGGAATCACTACTTTTGGTGTTTTAACATTTGTCTCTAATGGAAATCATCATAGGGTTTCACAATCCCCTATTCATGTGGTTTCATAGCCCTATAACAAGCACCACAACGACTCAGATTTCCCCTGTCTCGATGGTTTGATAGTCAAGAAACCAATGTAGAAAATCTCTAACACAACTATAATACCATGTAGAAATTATATAAATGGATTCAATTTGATCATGTAATGTACTAAAACAAGATACTGAATCCTTATACTATATTTACGAAATATAAAATACGATCGCTCAATCGCATGCAAGTAAGAGAAAGGAACTTATCAATCACACAACACAAGATGTTATTGGGGAAAGAACCTGCTCAAAACCCCTCTATCATATATTTCACATAGTCAAAGAATCATGAAACAATACAATTATTTCTCACACCGAAAAAATCCTGCACTCTACCTATCGTCTCACCCTAATCCTGCTCAAAACTGACTAGAAATTCATAGGCAAAATTGACCAACACTTGGCCAATTCTCAGCCCCTGCATAGCCCAACCTTGCTCATGCAATCCCTAGGAAATTAATCCCTATTAAATAGGATAATCAACCTTCCTTGAATGCACAATCCCTATGGAGCCTTCCTCTAACTTTATAACTGCACCTGGGAAGTTCGCTAAAAATACAACGGATAGTTGTCTTTAACCTTTGTCTCAACTGGGTCTCCATCAGAATTGACATGCATGCAATTACTAATAGTGAATTAGAAATTACTTGGTAGATCACTACTTGTGAATTAAATCTATTTTAATTCACTTGATCTTCCACTAGCTCATCAGTCAGCTAGAACTAGTTAAATTGATTTTAACTCAATTAATGTGAGTTAACTAATCACACTCACACCACACTAGTGATACAACTAAAACTGGACCCTGTAAATAATAGAATTACTCTACATGCCTATCCTTTGACCCTCAACTCAAAATTATTGAGCTAATTAAGTATATCACACTTAGATAACTATTACAAGTTGTTATGAGATAATATTACAATTTATGTTTAATTTAATTAAGGATAATTAAATCAAAAGCCTCACATGGTAACCATTTATGGGTGCCATTTTCTAGATTTTGTTTCTGGATGCCAATTTCACCGTTTCTTGTTGAAAATTTCAACACTCCCTCTCAACAAGAAAGGAATCAATTTGTCCCATTCTGGTACCTTTGGAATGTTCTGCATGCAACACTTCTCTAGTGTTGTTCGCACATGAACCTCTCCTGAAACTGAATAGCCTCCAAACAACTGAATCAATATAATGCATCTATCATCAAAGTCTTCTGACTACTGCTAGCTACTACATATGTCTACTAGACTCCCACGGTTGCTGCTGACATCTGCATCCATGCACTCTACACTGTTGCCAACTCTGATCTGCGCTTCAGTATCCGACATCTGTCACTCTGATTTTTGACCTCTTGACATCCGACTACATCAATCTAATCGATCCTTCCTACTACTGCTGTACTATGGGCTCCTCATATCTAGGTTCGATCCATGAGACACACCATATCAATGGACCCTGCCCAAATCTCCTCTTGGGATTAACTCTGCACATCGCCCCACCTCACACCTAGAGGTATAGTTGCATGTACTCCCTCTGCCCATCTGGCTCAAAATTCCCCCCTCCTGAAGGTCTCTGCATGAGTGGACTCTTCCACTCGGTCTCCTCTTTGCTTCTCCAATTGTGGTTTCTCCACAACCTTTTAAGACTACTTTTGAGGCTACATGTTGAGAGATAATTGCTCCCTCTCAACCACCAAGTCTTTAACCAATGATTTTCTCTTTAAAGCCTTGCATGCATCCTCAACCTCGAGAGCAGACATGTTCTTGAATCTTGAACCGGTCTGTTTCACCTATCCCATTGCTATGTGTTTAAGGAAAAATTTTCCTTTTCTAAACATCACCTCATAACCACGGTCTTCCAATACATCTACAGAGACAAGATTCTTCCTTAGGCCTAGAACATAAAAAACATCTGCTAGTCTGAGAGGGGAGCCAAACTCCCTCTGAAAGGTAACTATACCTATGTCGGCCGCGCTATACCTCCCGTCATCTCCAAACTCTATGTTCTGTTGGAGGTCCTTCTCCTCCAAGTCACTAAAGAGATCTCTATTCCCTGTCAAATGGAATGAGGCACCGTTGTATAGATACCACATGCATCCCATTGTAGTGCTGGCCATGCATGCAATGAGAGTAAAAATCAAGCTCGAACTATGAAGCCAATGCTTCACCCACTACAACTGCAGGCTCCTTCTTGCTTTCCTTCTTTTGTGGACAATTCGAAGCATAGTGCCTATGCTCGTGACAGTGAAAACATTTGATCTCGGATAAGTATCTCTTGTCCTCTTTGCCTTGGGATTTGTTTCCCTTGGCCTTATTTTGTTTTCCCACTAATGCACAATCTTCTTCTTTGTTGGTGCTGGAGGTCTTGTCTCTGGTGCTCCGCCTTATCTCTTCTATTACCAAATCTGACCATAGTCGCTCCCAATCTGGTAACTTCTCCATTTTGTTCACAGAGTCCTGATAAATATGCCAGCTCTTGGGAATGCCTAGAAGTGCTAGGCTCACCAATTCATCATCGTCTACGATCACACCAACAATTCCAAGCTCATCTCGACATTGAGTGAACTTTGCCAAGTATGTTGGTACCATCTCGCCCTCCTCCTTCTTGATATTTCTGAGCTTGTCCTTCAATGCCAACTTCCTTTGGTCACTGTTGTTCTGAAACAAATTTGTTAAGGCCTTCCACATAGCATATGGATTCACCTTCCCATGGAGACTCGAGACAATATGATCTCGAACTTCCTCTAACAATATCCTTCTCGCCTTTGCTACCTTCTTCTGCCATGCATCAAGAATTTGGGAAGCTGCTACTGGGGGCTTGGGAGTATCATTATCTATGAATTCCTTCAACCCATTTTCCTCCAACACTGCCTCCATCCTATCCTTCCATGCAATATAATTAGAACTACCTTCGAGTGCATATTCGAGTCTCAAGCCATTGAAAGAAATCTTGATCCGCTTCTAGCTCCAAAGAAAGTATCTGCAAATTTGAATATTGTTCAACACAAAATCAATTTCTTCTCCACTATTGTAATTCTTGGTGCTTATCTAACAAAACTATAATACCATGTAGAAATTATATCATTGGATTCAATCCGATCATGTAATGTACTAAAACAAGATACTGAATCCTTCTACTATATTTTCAGAATATAAAACACGATCGCTCAATCACATGCAAGTAAGAGAAAGGAAATTATCAATCACACAACACAAGATGTTCCTGGGGAAAGCACCTGCTTAAAACCCCTCTATCATATATTGTACATAGTCAAAGAATCATGAAACAATATAATGCTTTCTCACACCGAGAAAATCCTGCACTCTACCGATCGTCTCACCCTGATCCTGCTAAAAAATGACTAGCAATTCTTAGGAAAAATTGACCAACACTTAGCTAATTTTGAGCCCTTGCTTAGCGCAACCTTTCTCACACAATCCCTAGGAAATTAATCCCTATTAAATAGGATAATCAACCTTCCTTGACTGTGCAATACCTATGGAGCCTTCCTCTAACTTTATAACTGCACCTGGGCAGTTCACTAAAAATACAACTGATAGTTTACTTGTATCTAACCTTTGTCTCAACTGGGTCTCCATCAGAATTGACATGCATGAAACTATTAATAGTGAATCATCAGTTACTGGGTAGATCACTACTTGTGAATTAAATCTATTTTAATTCACTTGATCTTCCACTAGCTCATCAATCAATTAGAACTAGTTAAACTAATTTTAACTCAATTAATGTGAGTTAAATAATCACACTCACACCACACTAGTGCTACAACTGCAACCGGACCCTGTAAATGATATAATCACTCTACATGCCTATCCTTTGATCCTCAACTCAAAATTCTTGAGCTAAATAAGTCTATCACACTTAGTTAACTATTACAAGTTGTTAAGATTACAATTTTCTTTTAATTTAATTAAGGATAATTAAATCAAAAGCCTCACATGGTAACCATTTATGGGTGCCATTTTCTATATTTTGTTTCTGGATGCCAATTTCACTGTTTCTTTTTGCAAATTTCATCAACCAACACAGGTGGTTTCATAGCCCTAAGGAAAGTACCACAACAAACTAGTTCTAAATTGAGCTCCTCATTGACTGATCAAGCTTAGATACAATGTTTTGTGGCCTCACCACTATTACAGGGAACACATTCCCAATCCGCACAACGTTGGTTCAACCTACACAGACTTAGTTTCTTTTGGCTTCCATGTAAGTATGTTTGAACAATTCTCCTCTCCTGTGTATTCACTTTAAACCTCCTTGCTCCACGGTTCCTAGCACTCTCATGCTCTTTTCTTACCTTGACCACCACCTTCTTCTCCACAATTTCTAGGAGGCTGAATCATCTCGTATCTCCACGTTTCACAAGGATATGGGACAATATGTCATCTTTCTCTACTAAGGCTGCCCATTTCGACTTCATTGCTTGTCAACACTAGCCAGTCTGTCATTAGGTGGATAGTTATGACAAGTAAAGGATGTTGGTATGGGCTTATTCACGACATGCCATAGGGAAATAAACCAACATGCAAAAATCTCTTATCATCCACATAACATCCAACCACAAGTTTACCTCTCAGAACTTTGGATTTGTATGCCCCTCCCTTTAGGCCATTCATCAATTTATTTACACATAGATATATACATACATCTATAATTCACACAGTTGGGTTTTACATACATGGGGTTTTATGGAGAAACGATTGTTACAACCTTGGGTGATTTGGTGGGAGGAATCAATGTGTTAGTGGTGGAATGAGGTGGGTTGAAGTGGAACAAAGTGGTGGTGAAAATAACTAGTTTCTCCATAGTGGCTAGAAGTTGTCACTACAAGATATGGAAAGTTGTCAGAAGTGGCGACAACTGGAGGATAGTGACAGGGCAAAGAAAATAACCTAAGCTTGGTAATGCTCCAAATAAGAAAGCTTACAATAACTTGTATTGCATCGGTATGAAATATTTCAATCTTGGATAATACTTAACGATGTATGAAAAATGAAATATTAGGATAACTTGCATTGCACTTGTATGAAATATGTCAGCTTTGGATAAGACTTGATGTTGTATGAAATATATATTTCCATATTGATTTAGATAAAAATGAAATTATGGATATGGGTTAATAAAAAATGTGAAAGGTGGGATATTTAAGGCGAAACTTTGGAATATATGTATTGGAAAAAAATAAGCTAGCAATAAGATCTCAAATCTTATTTGCCCAATCATATATGAAATAAAATTTTTTCCGTTAATTATATAAATGAAACAAATTATTGTATGAGATCAAACATTTACGAAAGTATGCCTAGATTAATAGGTGGTCAATGATTGCTACAATCCCTGCACTCTTGAAGGAGGGACTAATAAGGGTGAGGGATATGCCAACCAAATACAATTAAGTGTGAATTCATTAGAGAAGAACATGAGACTCCCTTGCCTTATTACAAAAACTATATTTAGAAGTCTAAATTATCTATTTTGATTAAAAAAGTCATATAATATCAGTTTAGTCATATAAGCATCACTTTAGCACTCCAAGGATTTCCCATTATTTTATTTACAAGAAGTTTTTCTAAACAAGAGCCACGTGGTGGCATGTCATTGCTTATTTGTAGACACGAATTGTGTGCATATATTTTTTAGTTTATTTGGTTGAAATGATATCCCACAAACAAAGGAGTCTCATACGTCAATTTGTTATCTAGATTGACAAGTAACTAGAAATACACTCTAATATATTTTAATTTATTTTTTCATTATTAATTTTCATTTCTCATATTTATAATTTAACTACTTAAAAATATATACTAAATAATTTGCTAATAATTAAAATAATTAATAACCCAAAATTAAAAACAATTAAAAAACCTCTTGGATTTACTGCAGGACAAAGACACACAAGCATATAGTATTACTGAAATGTATACTTCAAAAACATACAGTAATGAAATCAATCTAAATGTAGTTGAATGCCTCAGGATAGTCTTATTAAAATATCTACACTCTTTGTCAACCATACAAAACATAAATGCTCTAATTCGAGGAGCTAAATTTGTCAAAAATGTATCTCTATGATGAGGACAAGTAAATCAGAGCTAAATTTGTCAAAAATGTATCTCTATGGTGAGGACAAGTAAAATTTGATACAAAATTTTTCACGCTTACATGCATAGTAGTAATCACTAGACTGGGACTGGAAAGATTTTACATGTTCATAGATTTAAACCTAATGAATACTGAAAAATACAAAAGCATGGCAAAACTCAATAATAACACAAGCAATCAAATGATGGAAAACATAAAGAATAAGGTCATAAACGGAAAACTGAATCGACTTCTATAGGAAAAATTAGATTAAGAGAGAGCCAAAATTACATCAAAGAACAACAAGGTGATGGATGCTAAGGTTCCACTTCCCCTCCACCCATTGCATATATGTCTATGTGAAATGTGCAAATGATATGACTCCAACATACAATTTGATGATCACCCACTGGTTCAAATCTACCGCCCACCAGCTTCTGGAACTTCCATGAGAGGTGATTTAATGTCTGTCACATCAATTAGAGTAATTTAACTTCAAATTTGTAAGATTCTGAATGGAAAGTGACCAAAAAAAATTAATGGTGGCCAATTTTAAGAGAAATTCAAGGGCATTTTATCTGAAATGGAAAAGAGAAACACATGAAAATAAAGCTATAAAGGTGAAAAATAAAACTTGTTAAGGGAAATGGGAAAATCACACCTACCGTAAAAGAGAAACCTTCCACAAGTCATCTGAATATATTACGCAACACACTACACTTATCAACTTATGTCTCTTCTATTGAAAAACTGTACTTTAGGCAAATTGGAAGAAAGCCAACTTTCATTCTTCGACAAAATTGCAGTAAAAGAATAGATCGTACTACACCTTTCCATATTAAATCCTCATATTGGTTAACTTCAAAACTCAGGAACAAAATTTAGAATTTTATTTGTTTTGTATCTTGCTGTGCGGTAGTGCAATATGTATTCTAGACATCCTCTAATTTTAAATGTCCTCGCAAGGAAAAAAAAATATATTTTTCAAGTAGTCTATTCTAGCATAGTCCACAAAATCTGAAGATCTATTCAGTCTCTAATTTTGTGGTAGAAATGTATAATAAATGTGTCTTGATGACTAACACAAGGAGAAACACGGTTTTGAGGGTAATTCAAAGACATGCACATCTATCATCAACAATTATACTCACCCCAATGCCTTCAGTCAACAGAAGTGAAAGGCCTTACTGAAACAACGTATTCATCCCTAATGACTTGAACAAGGTATATACCCCCTTAGCTATATTCTAACAAGCGTACCAAGGCATTTCAAACCTAGAACAAAGACTTCACCTACCTGCCAAAGGTTGACAAGAGAGATGGAGATTCCACTTCATTTGTTTATGTACATCAGTTTCACACAAGTTCAAATTTTTAAAGATAAAAGGAATTTTTTTATGAAAAAAGAAAAAATGGAGTATCTTGTCTTATTTCTTTTCGTGAATCCACAAGATTTACAAAGAAGCAGTGCAAGCAAAGTTCAATGAAGAAGTTTTATATGAAGCTCACTACCGAGATTAGAGGTTTATGGAATTCAAACCATGCAACATCACAGTAGGCCTCTTCGTTTTTTTTTTTAAACATCGTAGCAGGCCTACAACTCTCCATAACTAATTGTTGTCATATCATAATTAGGCAATGAAACAAATGTCATAGTTATAATAGTGAGAGTTGTGATGCACTTTAACCAAATTCATAACTATGGAAACCCCACCTGATTTTTAATTTTACAGAAGACAAGAGAGTAACAAGACCAATTAAGGTTTCCCACAACTTCTCATGAAGTGATGTAAATTATACACCAAAAGGCTAATGCTAACATAGCTAAAAAAAAAAATTATCGGTAAAAATGCATCTAAGTGTTGGAAGTAATGCTTCCATGTCATGTGTGGTTGAATGAATCTTGAAGTTTTTGTTTCCAATGTATGAGTTGTAGTCATGATATATACATGTCGAAGTCAGTAATTTATGTCCTATATATTTGTCCCTCTGGTGATCAATAAAAATATTATTTGTTTTTGGTATTTTGTTTAATTACTCTCTCTGCTATTTTTAATTTGTTCTAACATGGTATCGGAGTTGGTTCAACCCTGACTCTCTCATGGGAGGGGATGACTGTTAAGAATTAGGTAGGGCTAGGTTTAATTCAAATTCTTTACTTGATAATTCCTTCTCTTACTCATGTCTTCTCTTTCGTTAGCTTATTATGTCTTTCATCAAATCAATTACCAAAATAAAAGAGACACAAATTTAGGCTCTTCGAGCCAGGGCTAAAACCTCTCCCTTTTGGAGAGGAAAGCCCACAAGAAATTCTTCTTATAGACTTTCAGTTGACAAGTACCATGACCATGACTCAAACCCTTGACCTATGTATGCCTCCAAGACCTTGTCATTGCTTTCTTCTTCATGACTTCTTGGTGATACTTCCTTCAACACTGCTCTGCACCAATACTAAGAAACTCAGTTCCTAGTGAATTCCTTTCGGCCTCCTAGAGATTCACCTTGTAGTATCTTCTATAGCCTCGGCCTCCTAGATATACTTCAACACCTTGATAACAATGTCTTACATTTTGACCTTCCTTTAGATGATAATTGCAACCCAAATAATGAATGTTTCTTTGCTTGTATTATATTATCAACACAGAGTCCTGTATATTCCACTTGTAATCAACACTTGACCGAAATATATACCAAATCAGAAACATAGATATGTGATCCTTCTTTAATTTTCTATATGCCTTCTATATTTGCTGACTGGTCTCCTCACTTCGATATTTCACATGCTGAATTTTGTCCTTTCTGTAATTTCTATGTTAACTCAGAGCTATCCAAAAATGTTACCAAACCGCAGACTGTAATCATGCCTCACGTATGTCTGAATTCTTCAAACCAATTCGAACTGTGTGCTCTGTTCTACACAATCCAGTGGGCTATTTACAATGCCAGGCCCTGTAATAATCTGACCTGACCATGAAAGGTTGTGACTGTTCATCAAACGACTTGTATGTTGTTTGTAGGCCGACTTGGTGAGGAGTATTTCCAACATTTGTTATGCTGATCTGATGAGGAGAATTAGCACCATTATTGAGCCATATTTAATGAGCTGATTGACAAGGTCTTGAGGCATACCATCATTGTATTTACTTCATATACATGACTCTAATTAATACATTTATGACAAGATGAAAAATCCATAAAAGACATCAAGAAGAAGTCTTTTGACCTATAATAAAATTCTTGCTCATAAACCCATGAAGCAAGCTCAAAAATTAATTTTATTATCTTTGTCTTCTTCATTACATAATCACATAATTACATAGTCAATATGAAGATGAACCTAGTTACACTTTTCAAAACTCCCTTTAACTAGGGATGTATTCATAATGGTACATAGTTACTTTCAATCTGAATAATCTCATAAGAAGAATCAGATTGATAATCGCATCTTTATAAAATCATATTAACTAGAGTTGTCCTAGTGCAAGGCCTTGACTAATAACCCCATATATCAACGAGACAATGGGCGACAATGCTGGTGAGACACATGAATTATATACACTATCATCATTTTCTCTCCAAGGTACATACTCCACCCGAGTGTTCCCAAAGTATGACCTTCTTGGACTATTCTTCTCTTGGGTAGCTAGCCCTCAAAGAATATCAATCCATGAATACTCTTATCTTGAATGCCCTATCTCATTCTCAAAGAGTATTGGATGCCAAATGATTACCTAATCCTCCATTCTGTCTTCCTAGTTGAAGACCAGAATGATATGTCTATCTCTCCCTGTCAGCCAGGGAGGACCTATTCCACAAGGGAATGTACTCATTCCTGTACAAGGAATGTACCTAAGCTCATTCTTAGGAATTGCCCAGTTTCTTCCAAGTAAGAAACTTACCACTAGGCTCCCTCTTAACCACGAACCTATAGCATAAATGGTGAGACACCCATTTTCTCATGAAGAATTCCTCCCTTCGATGTCATGGATTTTGATCTTGAGGAATCTTCAACTTTAGCTTCATAAGGCATAAATCATCCATCACTTTCATCGATGATTCATGTCATCTACCAGAAAGTGATTTATCAGTCTTTCTTATCTGTTCCACCTTTATGCCATGCTACTTTCCTTTGAACCATCTCCCAAGGGTCTTACATCCTTCCACATGGTTGGAAACCCTGCATAAAATTATTTAGATAAACATATACATAAGAACTTTTATATCAAAAGTTACCTCAATGATGATCTTTCACCATGACATATTCTTGTAGGCATCAAAATCCTTTTTCAGGTTGAGACATCTCCTAAAGATGTATTGTCAAGGGTCTTCTTCTTTACCATACTTTTATCATAGTCTACATATATTCCCAGGAGATCTCCTAGTCACATCTTCTTAGCTTCCGAATGATAACCGTCTCTTCACATGGTTGCACTTCACGATCTCTTCTTTTCTTTCTCCATACAGTTTCATTAATTTCCAGGAACTTACAAGATACAATAACCACCTCATATTCTATATGAGGACATATATGATATCATATGTTAATTCCAACTTGTGCACCAGAAGAGATCCTCCTTCCTTTGATCATACTTCTAATGGTATAAGTCCATCATTTGAAATCATATGACATAACTCGATAAAATCCAATGCCAACATATATGTACCTCAACCTTTTGAGTCATCCTAGAATGAAGAATATCATTCCCTTGATCTGCTTCATCAGTATGTCATCTTATCTTAATCCCCGAATTCTGCAAGATAGAATTCCCAATGAAACCTTTTGCTTCCTTACTAACCAGTGAATCCAAGGAGGACACCATTAGGAAATGTCAACACCTGTTTCATAGATGACCCTTGATCTAGATGAATGCCTTTCATCAATGTAGTTATCAGTGAGTTTCCTAGGAGCCACTTCTTTCATAGCACAGTTGCATTGCAGACATTCTCCTATGAAAAGTGCTCCTTCCATGCTTCTATCATGATGCCATTGATATATAATGCTTCCTATCATACTATTTTACAATCGACAAAAATCACTTAAAGAGGAAGATGATATCAACCATAATAGAGATCTTTCACTTCTTCTTTCTTAGATTTCTTTGTATCAGGTTCTTCCATTTCATTTATGACATGGGATTCTTCCCTTTTCCTCTTATGCTTCACAGATTTAGGAAAATCCATTTTATAATGGCCAAGTTATTTACAACCAAAGCATCGTACTTTTTCCATATTTCTTCTTTTATTCTGAGGACCAAATTTATTGAATCTTCCTTTCTTCCTGGACATGGCTACAAAGGCTTAATTCCCTTCACTTAATCCTGTATCATATTTGGCTTTCAATCTTGTTTCCTCTATTTTACATAGAGACCATAGATCCTGAAATGGTGTTGCTTCTTTCTTCCAATATAAGCTTGAATTGAAGTTTCCACATTCTTCCGGTAGAGCATTCAACACCACTGTAGTCATTTCACTATCAAACATTACTTCTCCCAATTCCTGCAGCTGGTCTCGTATTTCAGAAATCATCATAAATATGAAGTGATTCATTCCTCTCTTGAAAATTTCATCTTGTATAGTTCTTGTCTCAGAGAGATTACTTCTCCTGTAGTTTTGATAGAAAGGGTATGAGTGAGTCCTTAATGTATTCTATGAGAATCCTCCGGGCTATGATTTATCCTTTCATGCACTTGGCATGAGCTGGAGCATCTTCTTTTGAGGGTTGAGTTGTTGATCCTTTGATGTAGCCCATAACTTAATCTTCGATTAGATTCAAATATGTCCTCTTCTTTCATGCACTAAAGGTTGATGATTGTGTCGGTGGATTTGGTGCACGAGTGTACCAATCCACACTTGCTTAAGAGGAGTGGTTGTTTCCTCTTAAGTTTCTGGTCACAGGCAGATAAATAAAAGAGTTAGCAGGTTAGTGAACATGCCATAAAACAAAACACACTAGATAGTGATATAGTATGCATATGTAGAGAGAAAACAAGATTAAACTAAACAAATAACACAAAATCTCATATAGAGTCAAACAACACAATAATACTAACGGTGGCATCTATGTCCCCTGTTATTTCATGCTGTTAAGAATAAAAGATAGACCGTTTACCCACTTGCCAAGGGGCCCTTATAACTATGGAGTTCTAAGACCCGATGCAAGGGCGTTTTAAACTCCTAGCTGCCTTGGTGCAAGGTCCCTCTCTCTACTCCAAAGGATTGGAGTTTTTGGATGGCCAACAACTAAATCCCCTCTCTACTTCTGCTCCAGACCACACACTGCTGGATTGCTTGAAGCAATTTTGTCCAGCATAACAATCTGCTCTCCCTTTGTTCATATCTTGGTGGCCTTTTATAGATGAATTCAAACTCTCCTTCCCTCTCTTGGTACATTGATGGATGGTGACCCAAGAGAGGGGGTTGATTCCATTGTGTGCTCTTTTGATGTCCCAAGGAGGCTTAGGCGGCTGTCCTTGGGTGACCTCAAGTGTGGGATTATTTTCTTGGAGTGTGCTTTGCAGTCTCAGAAAATGACTTCCGCCACTCTCAGGTCCGCGTGACTTTTTGAGGGAAAGCCACGCCTATCGAAGAAAAATGTGCACGAAGGTGTATTCTGCTATGGTCTTGAGTCCGCAATTTGATTTTTCTTCTGGACCTTAGAGAATTTTAAAATTTTTTAGATTCTATAATTTGCCTCAGCCCTGTAAATCCTTCTTCCTGACATTTAATAATGTCATCTTTTCTTTGTCCGATTTTCCAGTGATAACAATGACCCAACCAATTTTTTTTTCTCTTTGCAATAAGTCATTTTGATAGATTCAAAATAGGTCATAGAAATAATTACTTGAGTAGAGTGAATTCCTCCTTCTATCAACTTACTTGATGATGATGACAATGAATATGATGACAATAACTCCTTCTTAGATTGAATTCTCTGATCTTGGATCAAGGATGTCTTAGATGATTACTTCATAATGATGATTTCTTCAAAGATGTTGGATAATGTTGGATGGAGCTTGATGGTGTGTCTTCCAACAAAGTTTTCAATGTCACGAATCTTTGTTGGCTAAGGTTATCTCCTTGGAGAGTGGATCCTTTGAATGAGATTGAAGGTCTTCTTGAGATGGCTTGAGAATCTTCCTTGCAAACTAATTTGACTTTTCAATGTAGAATTTGAATTTGACTTTGATTTTTGCTTATTTCGATCCTTAGGTGTCTCCTTGTCAAGTAGCCCTTTGACTTCAGCACCTTAGCTCTGATACCATGTTGAGGATTAGGTAGGGCTAGGTTTAATTCAAAGTCTCTACTTGATAATTACTTGTGAGCTTACTTCTCTTACTTATGTATTCTCTTTCGTTAGCTTATTATGTATTTCATCAAGTCAAGTACCAAAACACAAGAGACACAAATTTAGGCTCTTCGAGTCAGGGCCAAAACCTCTCCCTCTTGGAGAGGAAAACCCACAAGAAATTATTCTCATAGACTTTCGGTTGACAAGTAACATGACCATGACTCAAACCCTTGACATATGTATGCCTCCAAGACCTTGTCACTGCTTTCTTCTTGACTTCTTATTGGTGATCATTCCTTCAACACTTATCTGCACCAATACTAAGAAACTCAGTTCCTGTGAATTCCTTTCAGCCTCCTACAGATCCTTCTACACCTTGTAGTATCTTCTTCTAGCCTCAGCCTCCTAGATAGACTTCAACACCTTGATAACAATGTATTTTCTTTGGACCTTCATTTAAATGATACTTGCAACCCAGACAATGAATTCTTCTTTTCTTATCTCCTATTATCAATACACAATCCTGTATATTACACTTGCAATCAACACTTGACCGAAATATATACCAACTCATAAACAAAGATATGCGATCCTTCTTTGCTTCACTATATTTCCTTTTATATTCACTCACTGGTCTCCTCACTTCACTATTTCACATGTTGGAGTTTTTTCCTTTCTGTAATTGCTATGTTAAATCAGAGCTCTCCAAAATTGTTACCAAACCGTAGAATGTAATCATGCCTCAGTTAGACCAATCCAAAATGTGTGCTCTATGCTATGTAGTCTAGTGGGCTATTTATAGTGGTCAGGTCCTGTAATAAGCTGACCTGAACATGAAAGTTTGTGATTGTTCATGAGCCGACTTATCTGTTATTTGTAGGCTGACTTGGTGAGGAGTCTTTACAACATTTTTTATGTTGATTCGATGAGGATAATTAGCACCATTACCGAGACATATTTAAAGAGCTGATTGAAAAGGTCTTGAGGCATACCATCATTGACTTTACTTCATATACATGACTCTAATTAATACATTTATGACAAGATGACAAATCCCTAAAAGAAATCAAGAAGAAGTCTTTTGACCTATAATAAAATTCTTGGTCATGGAACCCATTAAGCCAGCTCAAAAATACATTTTATTATCTTTGTATTCTTCATTACATAAATACATAATTATATAGTCAATATGAAGACCGAACCTAGTTATACTTTTCAATAATGAGATCATGAAATTTTAGTCATGATACTTCTTTGTACATAGATTAGTTTAATAAAGTGTTTGATCTATTGTTTGAGTGAGTCTTTTGTGTGAATATTTGATTTCTGTGTGGATTGTGGATAGTTTCATGAAAAGGATAATTGCGAAGATCCAATGTTGCTGCTATTGTGTGAAGTTACAATGTGGACAAATATTTGTAAAAGAAGATGAGATTTGTTAGTAAAGTAACTGGATCAACATAGATTTGGTTTGATCTAGTGTGGATCTACAATTGAGAGCAATGTTTACATGTTTTAAATGGTGGTTCTCGAGATTATCAGATGGTGCAAGATGTACAACTGCAACATGTAGGTGGAATGTTAAGGCCAAAATTTCGAGCTTGGGTGAATGCATCGACGCTGTGCCCCAAATGGGTTAGTGACGATTTGATGCATTTTGTGCTCTATTTGTGGCCGTGGGGAGGCAAATCTTGTTTTCTCAGTTTTGTAGGGACGAGATCTCTACATCATATTTCATTTTTCTTGTTGCAGGCTCAAATATGGATGGTGGGAGAGAAAATCCTCATAACGTTATGAATAATTTCAAGTGGGATCTACTAGATCCAAAAGAGAAGCTATTATGGAATCTGCGTTATGTTGAGTCGCTATGAATCTTCCAAGGAAAAGGATTAAGGATTGTTCTACTTGTAGAAGAAAAATATGACTACATGTGGAGACAATTATCAAGTGATGGCGATCTTCTTTGAATGACACATATGATCAACATGACATGCTATAGGTTGCGCTCCAGATAATGGAAAGAGGCACCCAAAAGCAATGAACAAAATTTATTGTGGATTTTCCAATTCAATATGACAGAAGGCCAAACTACGACAATTTTATCTAATGTATTTTATGGGCTTATAGTGGGTTAATGTTTTAAGATTTGTTTTAGGTGTAGAAACTCTCTTTCAGATTTTGAGTGAGTTTAAACGTTGTTGATGTTTGTAGTGTGAGTTAAAGTTGTGTGTTTAAAAAAAAAGGGGGTTGTTGGTAGAAATTTTAAAGGTGCAGTTTTAGTATGTTATTATACTATGAAGGAATCAAATGATGCAGAACCACAAAGAAAATATCAATTATTCAACAGTCAAATGTGATTCATCGTGCTCCGGGAGCGTTAGAACTTAGTATAGGTTATTTTATACAAGGTCAAGTTATAGAATTTTCTATTGAAGAAATTCTGTACCCAAAATACTATCCTAAATAACTGGTGAATATAGCAAAAGGCCATATATTCAACATATGGTAGTATTTCCATAGGATGGTTCAGTATCGATACTGACCCGTTGCGCTCCGAGAGGTTGAGAAGCATCAATTCTGCAAAGCACGCCAATGATGGTCTGAAGCAGTTATGTCTTAAATGGATAAAATGGGAAGCTCGAAAGTGTGGTGAAGAAAAGAGAAGAAGGTGTGAGATTTCAGAGTGGATATGAGTGCTAGTGATGACCATATCAGAAAAATCTGACAAAGATTTATTTATTGTTCGAATATGCGTTTTTAATGTTTTCCATGTAAGCATTAAGGGAAAGTGTTGGAAGTAATGCTTCCATGTCATGTGTAGTTTTCATTAGGAGTTACTAGGAATCAGTCTAGAAGTTGTTGTTTGCAATGTATTAGTTGTAGTCATGATCTAGATGTGTTGAAGTAGTGATTTATTCCTATATATTTGTACCTATGGTGATTAATAAAGGGTGAAAACTCGAAGTTGGGAAACACTTTTGGTGGATGCCCAAAATTTGGGTAAAATTTTTAATTTCTTGTTCGAGAAAATAGTTAACTCAATTTCTTGACTAAGAGTTTAGAACTCTCGTTCGAGAGATTTTTAATTTTTCACTTGAGAGTTATATTAGGCTTGACCGGAGTTAAACTACTCTCGAATGAGAGTTAAGTATTTTCTCATCTGAGAGTTTTATTGACATAACTCTCAGATAAACTCACAGATGAGAGTTTTAAAACTCTCAGCCTAGAGTTGTTTTAACTCTCGTCCGAGAGTTTAGATTCTCTTACACTCTTGTCTGAGAGTTTTATGCTTATAAAAAACTCCAAAATCCTGTCTCACCCGACATTCTGCCTGGCCCACGCAAACCTGTACACTGGAGCAAAAGCTGTGTCATTTTCGAGCCACCTTAGCGAGCGAGTCCGTCACCATGAACACCCCTAATAGCGACAAATTGGATATATGTTGCCAGGTAAGTCTTGAATTTGATTTTTTTAAGGTAAATTGTATTCCGTGGTAATTCGATTTATGCCTCAACTTCAACACAAACAAAAATTCATATTAGTCTAAATTTAATTGAAAATAATGCATCAACTGTGCCCTAACCAGGGCCAAATTTATCTCAGAAATTTTCCTTAAAAAAAGTCTGAATTAGGCCATGGAGAAACCTCATAACACCTTTTGGTCATACCTCAAAAAGGGTCAAATTAGAGCCTCATGAAAAATCGAAAGAGGGCCTCAAGAAAGGTCAATAATCTCCTCAGAAAAGGGTCACAGAAGGCCTCAGATAGGTTGAGAATATCCTCAGAAAGAAATGTTGTAGAAGGCCTTAGACATAATGAAAATCACCTCAAAAACATCTGCAAATCTACGTTAGAAAATTCTAGGAATCCGCCTCAAAAAGGATTTCCACAGACATTAAAATTATGCCTTAATATGGGCCTCAAACTAGGCCGAATATGTGACTCAGATTAGTATTTTTTCCAGAATTTTTTTCACAAAAATTAGGGCTTAACCAAATCAAAATTTTAAACCTTCTTCATATTTCTGATATGCACTAAGTCTCTGATAGATCCCACGATTTTGTAGTAGAAGACTAATCTTCTAGAGGGCCGAATTGCTAGGCTTAAAGGTGGCCGATTGTATACTTCAGGAGGGCTGAATCCACAATTCACTATGGAGTACGAGTTGCAGAGCTAAAGGAGTCTATTTGGCAGTCACTGCATTGCCTCATATATGTTGTGGTTCCATGCATGTGTTTTTTTGAAGTTGTACCATGTAAGATGAGAATATTGTTTCATATCGTTCTGAAGATGCCTTTCTCATAAATATGCTTTGAAGCTCCTAAATGGTTATCATATCTTCTAGTTTTGGTAAAATCAATTTTCTTAAACTACATCTCGAATCGTTGATATATTTCATCTACCGTGTCAATATTTGATATCCATTGTTGAATCTGACCATGAAATTGAACTTTCTTTCAATTCCAGTCTCTGCTTTCAAGTTGTCACATCTTTGCTGGGTTTGTTGCTACTATGGATTCATCTAGTTTGGTTCTATGTTTCCATTCCTTTCCTGAATGATTTTACCATGGAACTTTCCCTCTACTCTAGAGGTTTAATACAATGCAATCTATGGCCTAAAACCTTTGCCAAAGATTTTCATTTGTAGAGACTCCATATTTTAAGAGGGGCATTTGTCAAAATGTTGGTTGAACATATGATGAATTCTACCTATGGCTTATTGGTGCTAACAATGAAGGGAGGAAAGTAACACGTCAGTCATTAAAAAATTAAACATTAATTCGTTTCATATTTACGCAGCTAAAATATTTTCCAAAACTATTGATTTTCATGATTGAATGGTTGCAAAATCATTAAAGGGATATTGTGATCATTGATCCTTAATTTGCATTGCATGGTGCTTGCTGAATATGGAGATGATGTTATCTCCAACCATGTTTAATGGGACATCCTACACAACCGATCCCTTTGCTTGAAGGTTGTGACGAGAATTGTTTTCAATTCACTACATGTTAGATGATTTGCAGGTGGTCATTTAGAATTAGCTAAAACCACAAACATGTCTTCTACATCCATAATAGACAAGTAAATTTTAATCACTTATTCTGTTGAGACAACCGAGGGGGTACATGTGATGAAAATAAAGTTGGCTATGTTCAACATTCTATTCTTATAGAGACGGAGGTTAGGTTAGATTAGCCAGTTTGAAGCTGGATTTGGTTTTAGTGTGTTCATACCTTGCAATGGCTACCAATCTAGACAGTTCTTGTACCCAAATTCACTTGATTTGTGCATGCAAATCATCAAACAAATTCAAGCCTATAAACCCTTTGATATCAATAAAAAACTCTTACAACACTACAAGCACTATTGGATACCACAAAGCATCAATTGTGTAGACATATAATTAGAGAAGTATTGATATAGTGGAAAGATATGCAACTAGAAGATCCACATGGGAATATACAACTATTTCCTCACTTTTAACCTTAAGGACAAAGTTTCTTTCCAATGGAGAGGGCATGTGAAGGTGATAGCCTTAACCCCCTATTTATATAAATTATTAATGTATGAGGCAACCTTCATTCAAGAAGGCCCATTAAATAGCTAGATAATAGTCAACCATTACAAAAAGGGCCCAATTTGTTAAGAGGGTCAAAATTAGTTAGTATGCTCTCATTATAAGTACGACCTTGGGTAGTTTAGGATCTCTATGGATAGTTATCTATTGTGTGGAAGGTTATGAAATGTATTGTCAACGACCTTGATTTTATTTGGAGCATAGTTCTTGCAAGGTACATCCTTGAAGAGGAAAATTAACATAGCTCTATATATCTTATAATCAAAGAGATATTTGATATTGTTTATCTCTCTTTCTCTTGTATCCCTAGATTTTGCACTACATTTAGTGATTTTCCAAAGTTTTGGAGTTGATTAAAAGAAAAATTGTGTCAAAGTTCTTTCTTGGGCATGTAGTGAGAAATTTTTTGGGCACAAAATAAAAAAATAAAAAAAATATATCTTTGTTGGTTTGTTTTGGAAAAGAGAGTATATCAGCGTTCAAGTAGTTTGAAATTTTCTATGCAGAACTTGGAGAATGCAATTTCAAAATTAAATTCCTCTTGAAAAATACCCTATCCTACAAGAAAAGAATTGTCCAAAATGAAGTACAATAATTGGAGATATCATTTATGTAAACTCAACATCTCTTAGAAATTTTCTTGGAAGGTGGAAAATTCAACTGATTGGATATGTTTTGATAGATTGCAAAAATTTCTGCCAATCTAGTGAAAATATATCTAATGATCTTGTAGCATTTCATGATTGGGGTCATAATAGCCAATCAAAGAAGTATAGCAGAATTTGTGAACATTTTTCAATTTCAGCCTCAAAACATACCTTGCACAAGTTATTTTCTTTCTATTTTAGGAAACCTTTCCTTTGGTTAGCAAGATCATATATATTTAAAATTTATTTTGAGATTGTGTTCTAATGCCCTTTAATAACACGGTGATCTATTCATAATTGGGTAATACTGCAGGAGAGGAACAATAAACGTAGGAAATAAAGTGGAATCACATTGTGTGAAACACTTGTAACCCTTGCTAGTATTGCTTGCAGTACTACGACATAAGACAATACTTGTAAAAAAAAATATCACCTCCATGTACCTTTAGGAATATAGGAATTCCCCTAGGTATACTTGAAGCCCTCTTTCGATAGGCTAACCAATCGTCCTATTGCTCCCAAAAGAAATAGAACAACACTCGAGGATACCACTCACTAATACCTAGGTAGTCAAGTTGTACAACTGGAGGAATGATTGACCCACCTTAGTTAGTTCCATGAGATATTAGGCCATGTACTATTGTCGAGCCCTTGTATGTCAAGGAGCTATAGTACCTGTTATCCATTGGTTGATGACATGTCTGTCAATTGATAATTTTTTTTAAAATTTGTTTATGAGGGGCAGAAATTTGATTTGATACTATAGCAACAATGGCATCAAGCGAGCCCTCCAGATACCTCTCCATGAGAGGAGAATTATTAGGTACATTGGACATTTAGTTATATCATGTTTTCAAGTAGGTTATATTTTTTGTTCATTGTGAAAAATCAATTAATGTGAAATTTTTTTGTCCTGCACAGGTGGATGCACTCATATGAATCGTGCGCCCAGACACCAAATCGAACAAGAGGAGCCGACCTGTTCCCATTCGTCCCCAATTTCTTAGATCCCATTCCGAGCGGTATAATATACACGGTATAGGTACATAGTAGATTGCTAGTTAAAATGTTCAAGTTTACATTATATTCAATGTTGAATAGGTGATTTTTTTTTCAAATGACATGTGTTTAATGTGAAAAAATTATGGTCCATAGGTGCAAATGTAGGAGTTGGGGTTGGCCCTATTTCTGCTAAGGGACAAAGGAGAACAATGTCTCAGCCTGTGGCACCCATCCCACACTTGCATAGATCTCGTTCAGGTAAAATCTAAAGGAAAAATTATTGTTTGATGTATGTTTAATGTGAAAATTATTGCACGTATCATGTGCTTGTGTGATAAAACAATTTAATATTTTGTACATTGGCTAGTAGAGACCTTCATTCTTCGGAAGGGAACAATCCTAGTCTGATGAACGAAGAGGATGAGATAGTTTTTCCACGAGGTATTTTCAAATGACCAGACAAGTTTTTTAAATACAAATTTTCCTTATAAATTATTTAATTTTTAATACGTGCAATAATTTAACATGGTACAGGTGGTGGTCGTCGCCCTCCTAGGGGGAGAGGTCGTAGGGTTCATGATTTTTCTCGAAATCTGAGCTATGAGCCCCTTTACACCCATCTCGATGATATTCCTGAGGAGATTCCTTGGGAAGACACCATCTCCTTACTTACTGTTGATGGGATGAGAGAGAATTCCACGAGATTGCGCAATGAATTGAAAAGTTTCAATCTCTCTGCCCCTAGTCGAGATTGTCTCCAAATTGTTTTGCACAATTTGGAGAGTTTGATAGAGACTTATCGTGGGGTTAGACCATCAACCCAAGTTTTTTTTGACATGATGCGTAGGAGGAGAGCGTCAGTGATTGGTATCCACTCCTACAATGAAGTTAAAAGTAGGGTCAGTAAAGAAATGGCCTTGTAAGTTTTCACTATTTTACTTGCAACCTAAAGACAAAAAACGTCTGAAGATTGCAAGATTCAATGATCCCAATATTGCACCTTATATTTATGAGAAGTTCCTGTATGCATACGGGAAGCTCCCAAATAATGATGAGGTGCCACAATATTTTGTTAGGATGTTGTATGCTCAATTCTGAGAGCACATGGACCCTAACTATATAGATATAGGGTCCAAATTCTATGGAGCTAGAAAAGGTCGTACATATGAACAACCTAATGCTATGTGAGATGTTGGGTTCAGGCCTCCAACACCTCATTTAGCACCTCATCCACCTAGGATAGTTACACTTCCAGATAAATTAGCCCTTATCTCCAATGCCACATCTTAGATGAGGGAGAAGATACAAAAACATATTGAAACTGCTTTAGGAGAGGTGGAAGTCGGCTTAGGGACAAGACAAACTTCATCTAGTGCAGGAGTTCTCATTTTTTAGTATTCCAGATGATGTGTTGAGCGAGATGGAGCGAGCTGAGCTTCTGGAGTATGCATCCTCCTATAGAGACCACTATAAGCGAACCATTAGACAACAAATTCACACCATGGGTGAGGTATATACAAGCATGTTTTGATCTATTTTAAAATACACATTTATAAGATGAGCTAGAGTGCATGTAACATGTTTTTTTGGTGTATATACATTTAGTCACCAAAAACTAACACCAATATATTTATTTAACTTATGTAGTTTTCAAAATTCTTAGAACAACATTGCTTTGCCCCTGATCCTCATTATGTAGATCATGGACATGATCATGTACAAGTGCCACATTCATTACTATCTATCTATATTTTTGTATTTCAAATTGAAAATGAATTTATGTCACATAATTTTATATGGTATGAGTCTTAGCATTATGGAATTTTTATGTTAGCGTTACACATGAAGGGCTTCTTGAAGACATCATACCTTCATATGTTCTAGTGGTCTCACAGGTATTATCTATCTAGATGTTTACGTTAAATTACAAGTGAATTTAAGATGAACATAATTTTATATGGTGTGGCTCTTAACATTATTGAATTTTTTAAAGTATGTGCTACACATCAAAGTGCATTTGAAGAGATTATTCCTTCTCAAAGGGTTCCATTCGATGTACACGGGTAGCAATACTTTTCGTTAAGAATATCTAATTATGTTTATTATATTTATTTTCGAAAATTTTTCTATTAACTTTGGTTTCTACTTTTTAGGCTACAGATAATATTGAGATGATACAAACTGAGCCCCAAGGAGATCATGTAGGCTTTGGGTCAGAATTTCTACATTTTTAGGTGAGTTGAATTGTATAGTGGATGTAGGAATCTACCAACAAGTTGGAATTTTGTTGCATATAATTCCGATGTTGTTATTCCTTTCAATAGTTGACACAATAATTTATGATATCGAATCAAAATTATGCAAAAAATGTAGTCTGATAATGTTATGAAGGGAGCGATTAATGCAATTATGTTATTTGTTTTATCATTTCATGCTTTACTTGGAAATGCATCACCTTGGAGGTGACTGATAGAAGATTGAACAAGCGATGGGTGATTCAGAATGTCAATTGCATCCCCAACATTGTCATTAAGGATGAAGACATAGGCTTCACTTCCATAGTCAACATTTTAGTCTTTCCATGTCCCATGCCTTCCAAATCTAAATCTAAAGCTTTTTCATTGTCCCATGCCTTCCAGATGATCTAAAAAATTATCCTTTAATACAAACTAGAGTTTTGACTATTAATATATTAGGAAGCCTATGTAGACCAAGCACCTTTCCAACAACCAACTTCCTCTTCAAGAAGTTCATCCTTTATTATACATAATTGGTATTCCCCACCCCCCCCCCCCCTTCAATTCTCTTCCTAAGGTTACACTTACCCGTATTATAACCTTTAACATACATACCTACCATTCTATTTAAATTATAACTTACTATCTATAGTTCTGCCAACTATTATAATATTAAATTAAACCATGGTAACCTCTTAGCATTTCTTCATTGGTATCATTGCCACATTATAAACATGCTATCATAGAATAAAAAATATGAATTTACCTTTGTTTCCAAAGGTTAATTTTTTGTGTTTGTTATGCATGTTGGACCTCAAAAAATATTTGTGGTTCGTAGAGATGAAGATGATGCATCGATCTCCAATAATACTAAAGAATATGATTAAGATGGTCTTGCAAGCTGGAAATTTGTTGGTTTTGATTTAGTTAAGTTGATATTCAGTAAAATTGATATGGAACAGAAAATGGAGGAAGATACGACGCATATGGAATAGAAAAGAGAGGAAATTTCATTACATAGCTTTCCCAGTAGTAGTTGTCATCACCTAGGTCACTTCAAATAGTTTGATAGTGTAAAGGACCCTATGGATCACTTCTACCACCAAGAAACAAATCAGGTATACAGTTATTAAAGGGCATGCTCTTCTCATCCCTTTTTGTGATTTTTGTTGAAAAAAAAAATGTTCTTTTCCATGTTTATGGTGTATGATTGAAGTTTTTAAACGTTTTTTCACAACATATTACTAAGCGTAAATGGATGAAGAAAGTTCAGTAGTAATGGAAAATTCTCCAATAAAATTTACCAGGTTTGTTAGATGGAAATCATAATGTTTACATAGATTGTTAGGGAACAATTTATAGGAATTAATTTCATATCCTTATGTGATCAATAGTTGACTCATAACAGAAAAAATTTATTAGTTTTGGGACATCCAAAATTCATAACCTTGGTATAGAAATTCTTTGAACAATTGCATCGTGTTTTTCAAAATTGGTTATCAAGATTCAAGACAAACTGAGTTGTTGGACTTGATGCAAGAAAATAGAATTAGTTATCAAGATAAAATGAACTGTTGGAGTTGATGCAAGAAGGATAATACTCTTATTGGTAGATTGAAGAAATATTTCATTGTTTGAAATAGATCCTAAGGGTATGATATGATAAAATTGAAATCGTTTTACTCAATCTTAACTTCAAGAACTATGGGCGGAGTCACAATATTTATGTTTGGATGTAAGAGTTGAAATATTAACTATTACATTATATGTGGATGATTTAGTCATCAGTAAAAACATTGTGAATTTGTGAATTTATTTTTTTAGCATCAACATTTAAAATTACTAATCTTGTTGTTGCATTTCTTTTTGGACATCCAAGTCCTCTAGATGGATGATTTTATGCTCATTTCGTAGCCTAAATATGTAGTGAATCTTTCTATGGAAATTTATAATAAAAAGCTATAAATATTGTGTAATCCTTTTAGGGAGAGGATGTACACTTTATCAATAACTTGTTGGTAGCCTTATTTATTTAACTAGTAGAAAACTTGATATTTCATTCATAATTAGTATGCATGATTCATAAGAAAAACTTTGTAACGTGGGTGATTTTTGAGCATCTATGTGCTCATTGATATGTGTGTGCCTAAATTAGTTTTGTTGAATTGTGTGCTACACTAACCTGCTCATGGTTGAGCATTTCCTCTGCTAAGCAATAGAAAAGTTTACTTTGCCAAGTAATAATAATATTTCCTTTACTCCCCATGCCCTTGTTTTCTCTACTCCACTTTGTCTCAGTTGTGTTATAATCAACCCAGTGCCTACTCTCAATGCTTGCCCCTGCTTGCTTACTTGCTATAGAAGGAGATAAGAATTCAACCACTGCATTCCAGAATGAACGAATGTTCACCTGCTGTTGCAACATTGTTTGAAAAGAAGATACCCTGCTTCGTCCTTATATTTTGATCTGAACAAAAAATGATTTTATAACTTATTTTTTGAGGTAACTGCAAATCCTCTTGTCAGGTAGCCTTGGTACAAAGTCATGGATACAATTTTCTCCATGATCTCTGTGGGGAGCTAAAACATGTCCCTATAGAGGATTTCTACTCTCCCATGATTGGTAAGCCTAAAACACACCCAATCTTCACAACAACTTTTAAAAATTGCAGAAAAATACCATTAGAGATGATTGAGAATTTCTTTAAAGGTGATACAAATGAATCATCTTTATAGAATGAAGAAACATCAAGAACAGAGATAGGGTTGGGCAGTGCTTGTTGGAGATAGTTCTTCACAACGATTCAAATTAATTTCATCCATTTCAGAATGAACTTCATCAATTTCTAAATGAACTTATTCATTTTTCTTTTACCAAATCTACATGAACTTCATTTTGTATCTATGAGCCTAATGTCTGCACATAAGATAGCTACAAATCAATGTTGGAAAATATGTTTTATTGTATGAAAAAATAAGATTGCAAGCTTAACCTTGGTTATGTTATGAACTCCAATGTTCTCCTCAACTTAGGATGTGAATCTACTGAGCCATTTGATTGAAGTAGACATTGGTATCCATTATCAAGTCTGCATTCATAATATTCACTAATATCACTTATTTGACTTGTAAATTCATAATCCATTTGTGAAATGGAGCTTATGTTGTTGTCCGAGCGAAAAGAGATCTCATATTCTTTAGGTGTTTTAGGGCATTGATTTGCCACTGCATCTCTGCTACTTTCACTCATTTTATCTATTTTCAAGACATGACCTCCTTTAGCTCTTATTCGAATATGGAGTGATCGACTTTCTGTTCCTAATCCAATTTTCTTAGTTCCCTGTTTTAAATATTTAAAAGATCCTGATTGTCTTGATTTTCTTTCAATTTCAGGTTTCTTCCTTTGGATTTTTTCAATAGAACAACTTGGGTGGATATTTTTCACACTTTTAAGAATATATTTAGAATATTGTTGATTTCGTGTGGAATGAATTGAAACTGGGGATGATGGACGAGGTATTCCCTTTTGCAAAACATCATTTGAATTTTGTATGAAATTCGTCCTGATATTATGTTCTCTTCTATGATTTTTTACAAAAATGGATTCATTATTACAGAGATTTGCAAATCCTTTGGAATTAGGCCTACCTGATTGTTGATCCTTGAGAGCTTTGTTGTTTCCCATAGTTGATATCTTGGTGTTTTGAACTTCTAGGCTGAGGTAATGAGCTCACTTTGATTTGATTATTTCAAAACCCTTCCAAGTGAATAACAAAAGAATTACTTGAGTTGTTTACCGATTTGGCAGGCTTCATTATCACTATGCAAGCCTAAAAATATTTTCCAGAGTTAGAAACTCCAAACCTCAATTGATTTTCTTGGATTTCATGTGCTCTATAAACAATTTTTCCTTTTAGGGAGATTCTGTAACTAGGGGTGTAATCAAATCCATTCTCATGATGATTGAATTTTTCTTTTGTAGAATCTAGAAGAATTTTATTGTTCATTTCTTCCAGAATTTTTTTGAAAGTTTTGAGATCCTTACCACAATGTTCATGCTCAAGTTGTTTCAGCCTCTTTTCAATTTCACTGTAAAGAACTTGGGATGACCTCTAATTCTTTTTTGGCATCTGAGAAGCTATGATATTAAAAATATTTTTTTTGGTAACTATAAGAGTCATTTTGTTGTCTCCATGGGCTAGGTTCAATGGGACACCTTTGCATCATCATTTATTTTGGAATTGCATTAAGATGCTTAAGCCAAGGTGACTTCCAATTTTGACATCTGCTCGGTGATCCCAAAACTATTTCATTTGTTTCATCAACAGAATCTGATCTCTCATCACTACATTGAGTTTGGAAATGGTGCTTCTTCAATGTATCTAATAGATTCCATAGCCTTACAATATTGGAAGCTTTTCCTCATCTCTGGAGAAATTATTAAACCATTTTTTCCTTCAGATTGTGACAGATATAATGCACCATTTGTTTCAAAAGTTGGGTTTGAATTACCTGGGATCTCTTCTAAGCCCATTAGATGAGCAACAATACTTGGAGAATGCGTTCTTTCACTATTTTGATATTCCATTTCTGTCAAATATCCATTACAACGGTTGTGGTTGTGCATAAACTTGGGTGTGTCCATACCAAAATAATTTCTTTTCAACTCATAATTTCTTGAAATTTCTTTGTTGTCCAAAGAAAGTCTTGGAGCTTCTCGGAGATTGAATGAAGGATAACGAGGAGTGTATCTACCATCATACAAGAACCTTGGATAGTCCTTCAAAAATAAATATCTTGGACATTCTTTCAATTCAAAAGGTCTTGTTGGCTCTTTATTTTCTATAAAATTCCATGGTGCCTCTCTTACTCTTTTGTATGTTATTAATTTTAATCTAAGGTATTGTGTCCAATTCATTGTTCAATGTCATATATTATTGTACTATTTTGGTTTAATGTAATATAGATCAAGGTTGGGATTGAAGGTTTTCGAAATAGTAGTGTCAATGATATGGGTTGAGCCCATAAAGCTTTCCAATGTTTGAGTGAAATAATATTTTAATAGTTCATGAAAAGAATATGTAAGCATTTTCTCTACAGAGTATTATCAAATTCCTATATATTTTAGTGTGGTGGAAGATAGTTTGAGGTTATTAGTGTTGATAAACATAATAATTTTCTAAGAAATTGCTAATTCTATAATACTATATGCATATTATTTATTCCTATCCCATCCTATTACATACATTTTGCATCGATTGGAAAGAGAAAATATTTGTGAGAATCTATGAGGATAGGATGGATTTGTTGAGGGCTGTGATCGTTAGAGCAGTTGTGACTCCATATTAGGATGGGATTTTCTTCTTTGATATTAATTTTCCATCTGAATATCTTGACGTACCACCTATAAGCACTTAATTAGAATTTCTTTATTTTAAATTGAATTTGAGTCAAGATTTGTTTTCAACTTCAATATGGAGGTCTCATTTCACTTTCAGTTGGTTTTTAATTTTGCAGTTAGTACACTACCATTCTTGTGGGTTATGGTTGAATCAGAATCTATCTGATAAGGGGAAAGTGTGTCTGAGTCTTTTAAACACATGGACAGGCAGAGGAAATGAAGTGTGGAGCCCATCATTATCAAACGTTCTACAAGTCCTTGTTTCCATTCAAGGACTGGTACTAAATGCTAATCATTACTTTAATGAACCTGGATATGAAAAAAATTTTGGTTTAGCTAAAGGGGAGAAGGAGTCTCTAGCCTAGACATAAAAATCCTTTCTCCTATCGTGCACGTCAATTTTGTACATACTACACATGCCCCCAAAGGTAGAATCTGGGCATATTTTCAGTTCTAATTATTTTGTTTTTAACCCTTTTCTTCTCAATAATTTTAAATCGAGTGATTGTCGTTTGTACAACATTCTGAAATGTTTGTTAAATAGAATTTTAAAAAACAAGGTCATTGTATTCTTCGTGCATGTGATGCGTATGTGAAAGGGGCTCAAGTTGGATCACTTTAAGAAGACTGTAGGTTGCCATCAAATGTTGCAGTAGAGTCTGAGAACAAGAGTACTAGTAATGTTGCAGCAGAGTCTGAGAACAAGAGTATTAGTTTTGCTGGCTTCAAGCTTATGTTGCTTAAAAATGTTCCTAAAATTATTTCAGCCTTCAGTGAAATTGGAGTAGATTGCCAATAATTTCAGTAGTTAATAGCCAAAGAATCCAAAGGACAATGTGGATTTTAAGGTCACGTATTAATCATGAAAAAATTCCATAAAAATTTGATGCACCTGATTATTAATTGGTCAATGCATAATTAGTATTTTTTTACAAAGTATTTTTTGTATTTAGGACATCAAGTTAGTGTGGAAGGAATCATTGTATCCACAAATATGTTGTAAAATTTTTAGATTCTAAAACATGTTTGTTTATTTACCATGTTGTTCTTAAATATATATGGAACATCATCATTGGGGGCTTCAGAGGATAAATGATGTTATTACCCTTGTAGAAATTGCAAGGGCTTGAAGCCATGGAGAATTGTAATATAGATAGCTAAAAAACATTGTAGAGACTATGGACACACTAAATGCAGACATGAATATCATCAATGTCTGTCTCATAGTACATTTCTGGCAGCCTTGCAAAAACTCACTAGGATTGTAGAAAATATTGTTTACCATGCTCTACTTGAAATGATGGTGTTATTGAAATTAAAGAAGACATTTACTCAGTCCCCCACTGCTTGAGGGGTTGACTTCTTTCCTTTGTGCCTTTGGACAGGTTGGTGTATTTGAAACTCTCTTATGCAGAAAATTTGATATCCATATTTGCAAAATATTTCCCTTATTCTAGGGAATGAGAGGAGGATAAAGTTTCCAACATGTTTCCACCAAATTCCCTTTATTCTAACATTGACTAAAATTATATTTATGGCTACTCTTGTTGCTTACAACAACCTTCTCATTTTTCTCTGCACACTGTTTTGGAGGGGCAGTACGAGCCTCTATTCTTCCCAATGCACATGAAGCCTTTCTCAAATGCTTGCTTCCATTGGCATGTAGCAAAAGAATGATTAATTTTTTCAAAAAACTTTGCAACAAAATGAACATGCTTTGCTTCACTTTATGCAACTTATTCACAACGAAAACAAGAGATTTAATTTTATTTACCATATTTCTATGGGCTACCCTTCAGCTCCACTACTTTATTCACTTTGCCCTTCAACTGTTTTGAAATTTTCAAATTCTTAAAGGTTCACTTCTTTATACTTCTCAATACTTGTTTGAACTTGTTGTAGTGGATTCCTTCTTTCTTCAATTAGCTTCCTTCTACTGCAATTCAAGGTTGGTTGCTTTTTCTTGGATGTGGTTTCATTCTTAGCCCCAATGGCCTTCATGCATGCAATATTCCTTGCGGAATGATTTCTCCTTCAGTTGCACCCAAAGGTGCTATACATTGGGAAGCTTTCGAAAATTCATCATGCATCACTATCCGACCAAAGTAACCAAGTCCTCCATGTTGCTACTAGAATTCAAGCATTAGTTTTTTTATGTATGGCCTAACTGTCAGACTTTTTGACCTTCTTAGGTGATATTTTATGATCAATTTTGTCTAAAATCTGGCAGGGATTTCTTGGAATGGAAAGTCTAAGTTCGGTAATCTGCACAAGCTAAGTGCCGCTGGGGATTTTTAAGGGCGCTGAATCCATTTATGTATTCGAAAACACATTGTAAATAGTGAAAATTCACTATCTCATGAAAATTTTCATCGCCAGATTCCGGTCAAAAAGATAAAAATGATAAAAAACGTCTGATGGTTAGATTTTTCCATTGTTTTATCCCTTGTCCATCATTTTTGAGTCCTTTCCTGCAAAATCACATCTTCATGTACAACATCAAACCTATTCCTTTTGTATGCTTCTCGAAGCTCCCAATGAATCCTTTTGTTTATTCATACTGAAAATTGTCTTGTGGTACAAACTTCATTGCTATATTGCATTGCTCATCTAGTTTCTTTGCAATGGAGATCTATACCTTTTTAATCTCTTCGACATCTTCTTAGAGACAATACATTAACTCATTGGTTGCTAACTCTTCTTGCAACTTCACTAGTGTGCTTCTGTAACACTTCTACTTATGCCATGCTCTTCATAGCACCATTTGTTAGCACTATCATTTTTCTCTCCTCAACATCTTGGAGATGATGCATTAACTCCTAGGCTGCTAACTCTTCCTGCACTTCAGTGCAATGTGCTTGTGCAACTCTTCTACTTGTGCCATTCTCTCCATGGCATGACTGGGTAGTTGTGTAACATTTCCTTGCAATTTAGCAAGTTTATTCATTACATAAATGAGGAAGCCTTATGTTTTATATAGCTTAGGCTACTACTCTTCATTCTCTTCAATGATCCTGCCACTACAAATTTCTCAACTCACGATTTTTGTTCTGAATTTGTTCCTTAATGGCATGTAACTCCTCCAGTATATGTCCTAGAAGCTTTTCACATCATTTCCTTACCAATAAAATATGTAATCACTCAACCTACCTCACCAATATGATATGTCACTCAGCCAATTTGTCGATCACTAATTATCAATACAGACACTGTTAAAATTTAAATGTGGAATGTATGCACTTATATTGATTGTACCACTGTGTATTATCACTAAAATTGATTTTTTTATTCTTTACACTATTGTGCATTCATTAAACAATTCAAAATAGTAGGGTCACACAAACATTTGCATGTAGGAATACAGATTTGTCAAAAAAACCCACAAAGGAAAACCCCCATCAAAGAGGAGGCCTGCTAGACTCCAAGAAATCCCATAAAGGTGTAGATTACTATTTAAGCTCGACAAGAGTGCATTTGATCCTATGCTAATGACTCAAGGCTGCAAAAAAGGTAAACTACCTTCAATCCTACACTTGAAAATTCTAGGGAAAATCTAGCATTCATCTCGAGCTTCTTACATGTGGAATTAGAACCAAACATTCAACAAGAGCCCTCCTCTCAAAGAATACATGATCAGCAGACCAATCATGTTATTACCCTTGCAAACAGGTCTTTTAGTAAAATTTAAAAGTGAACCTCATACAAACCTCATCAAAAAAATTGAATTTGAATCAAACTTAATCCTTGCCAAAATCGAATTTGAATTTGAGCCGTGTGACTTAGGTTACAAAATTTAAAGTAAAACTATGAACCAAGTTCCATTTTTGGATTACATTCTCAAGGACAATTTTATTTAGAAAAATTATTAACTGTGTATCCACAAAGCATAATACATGAGTTTCTTTTAAAAGAGGATCATTCTCCCTCTTACAAGCAACATTATGGTGTCAATAAGGAACTTCAATTTCTCCAACACAGTTTTTATTAACCATCAATATGGAAGAATATTGAATCCTTCATTCGTGAGGGTTCCATTTGTAGCACAAAAAATCCTAATAACAAGAAAATAGGCTTGTATCAACAACTACTAGCTCCCTATCAACCATAGGAGTCTACCTCCATGGACTTCGTCAAAAAATTAATTAGTCATTCAATCACACCATAATTACACCTTTATGCTAGTATCTCATTTATATAGCATCACCAATTTCATTCTTTGCAGTAAGATTGTCCAGCATCAATGCACATTCAAAAACATATGTATGCTAGTATCTCGTTTTTATAGCATCATCATTTTCATTCTTTGCAGTAAGACTATATAGCATCAATGCACATTTAAAAACATATTTTCCTTAGTACAAGGAGATGGAAAATAAAATTAGGAGACCTCCATCATGAGAAGAGACAATAATGAAGAGATGAGCCACATTAAATCTAAACTACAGGAGGGTCTTCACATGATGGAGTACATGACCCATACCTTCTTGAAAAATCACTTTCCCCTATATTTTTTAATTGACACAACTAACTCTTATGTTTATGTTTACATAGTAATTGAACACTTAGTACAATTTATCATTACCATAAATCACAAACTAAAATTTATGTGCACATATAATTGGAGAATTAGTTCTCTTAAGGGGAAATGATTTGCTAACTTCTCTAATTAATTAACTTAACCCTAGATAAATAATGAAATAATAAGATTTTGGAAATATTAAAAAGTGATGAGAAACCCAAAAGTCATATTTTCATCCCTTTAAACCCAAATGCTAGAGTTATGCACATTCAATTTTTAATTAATGAATAAATTCCTCGATTACTATTATTATTGAATACTAAATGCATTCATGAAATGCTATGAGTTTATTAAGTACATCTCCAATGCTAATATGATATGCATTTGAAACCAAGTTTGTATGGGAATTACTTGTGTACTTAGAATTGTGTGCATTAATTGTTTTCCATGGAATGATTTTAAGGTTAATGTGATGCAAATATGATGACATTTGATATGAAAACTAAACTAACAATATAATAATATATGTGTAATTAAATATTCATTCATCACCATCATATCCATGCAAAAAAAGGGGCGAGTTAAGATCATGTAGGAGTAAACATCATGGACACATTAAATCACCATAACTTAATTATCTAGCAAAGCACCCTTATCCAGTAGATCATAATATATTGTTTGTACCAACACACATCTAACCATCCACATGTCCATTTATTTGAAAGAAATCCACAATATAGTATTAAACTATATAATGTCTAATACCTTATAGCAATTATATGTTCTAACCCTAGAATCAAAGTTCATTGCTCATCTTCAACAATGTGTTCCACTCATATGAAATGTGCTAGTGGAAAATTTTCCAGAATGGCATCATGATCATCTATCGATAACCTCCATTGTCGTCATTTTTTTCTACTCTTCACTTGCTTCAACTGCAACCAAGTTGTTGTGACCAAGTGACTGTATTGGGCATAAATAACCTCTGGCTAGTCATCTTGAAAAATAATATGATATTTACAATTCTTTACTTCTTCAAAGAAATGTCCCATTAACAGCATTGAACCAATTGGGTATGTATAATTTGATGGATCATTATACTCTTGCAGCAACTTGCATTTAGACATATTGCATCGTAATAAATAATAATGCACTTTTTCTTGATTATTTTTTGGTGCAATGAAAACGAAGACATCACCTTCTCTAACCATATCAGAAACATGATCATAATCATTGTCAATCACAACCACTTCATTGTCCATTTCCTTGTCATTCACATTTCCAAATGGGTGAAATGGTGTCAATTCTTCATGTTTCTATGGCTCAACAAATTTCTTAACTTGGTTTTCATAGTCATCGATGGAGTCTGTCTGATCAATACATGCAGAAAAAAATCAAGAGCACTTTCGTTTCTCAATGCAATGTATATTTTTCATGTTATTACTCCTAATGGAGTGAAAACTTCTTGTTTGAGGGATTTCAAGGAAATTAAATGAGAACGATCTATCAACATCACCCATTGCAATATTCCAAAAGTACCTGCTTGAGAAAAACACACACATGTATGAGTCAAACTTTGAACAATATTTAATATTTTTTTGATAAAAAAATACACACACATGTATACACATATATCTCTAGACATGTATAATATATTTTTAGTTACATGTGTATGCTTACCTGTGCACATTAACCATCCTTGGGTTCGATACATGACTTAAATTGTATTTGCACCAATTAACAACAACTAAAGAGTTTGCAAGTCGGGAAGCTAAGTGATTCAATTGATGCCTCCTAAATGCACATTTTACGTGTTCCCCAACACCATCATGCTCTCCTTTTCCATGCCCTGTCTCAAATAAATTCCATGTATGTTGAATGTTGGTTCTCTTATGAAGACAAGACAACCAAAAGAACGATCTTGTTGATTTAAATTGACCAGCACAGCCATCTGACCATACCCATTGTTCTTTAATAGTGACCCTTCGTTTCAACAATTCATTATAAATGACATTAAAACAATGCTGAACAAAACATGTATCATGTGTTTGATCATCACTGATGTAGAAATGGTACTCCTTAATCACCTCACGATTATTTTCATCGCTATCAAAACCATCGATATCAAGCTCTGCATGTCTATACAAAATATGCACAAATATAGATACTTGTTTTGAATGATAATACTCACTTTGTATCTCCTTTTGTGGACTAAATGTGTAATTCTTAGCAAAATCAAGCACTGATAATATTGTTCCTTTTGGGAACACATCACGTGATTGCTTGAACTGTAAATCCTGCCATCATGCTATATGACAATGCTTAATATATTTGTATATTTTCACCCTGAACTTCTCAATAAAAGATGTCACTAAAATGTCGTCATCAAGTAAAGTGATATTTTTTGATGTTGTGCCTGAATCTACAACATGAGTGTAAGTAACATTTTCATATCTCTTCCAATTCACACTGAGATTTGACAGTCTGGGATCATTAGGATCAATGGGATACTCTTCATCGTAGAGTTCCAAATGAGAACACTCTGGGCATTTTCTTCCACCAACACATTCTTTTTTATAAGATAATTTATTATTCTCTTGTGCACATAATATATTTGATAAAAATTCATGAACACTTGAAGGAGGGGGGTCATTTGACCAATATTTTATGCCAAATTTTACAAATGTCTCATAAAATAATTCGAATTCTACATGGTATCGACAACAACATGTGTCTTGAACAGTGATAGGCCTGACATACCATGGTTTAATCTTCACAAATGTGCTAAGGGAAACCTTCACATCAATATTACTCTCCATAAAGTTCTGGAATAATTCTACTTGACTGACCTATGTTATATGTTTGGCATGAGTTTCATAAACTCCCTTAGATACACGACATCACACACCGTCCTTTTCATTTGGCGACACACTAGAATTCAAATTCCGAAACTCTTTTACCCTATCCCTCACACCATAAGGAATTCTATCATGATATGGATGCCTGCAGATATTAGCCCAACATGCAAGTTCATCATTCTCATCTAATTGAATTCTAAATTTTGTATGCCTCCATAAACTTTTTCTTGATGTTTTAAACAATTTTGAAGTTGCTGACATCAACTGACTTGATGAAGTTCGTTTCGCGACTAAACCTGTTAAAAGTGCTTTACGAGCATTCTTTACAACTTGATATCACTTTTTGGCTAGTGTGGCAAGCGCCGACGTCACATTTTTTGATACCATTTCATTTGCTAAAACCTCTTTGTCACTTTTAATGCCCAATAATTCCACAACATTTTTGAGAGATTTGTGCTTTAAAAATCCACGTAACATCTGAGCTTGTGCTATGATAGACTTACCTTCGAAAATATGTTTCAATCCAAAATTTACTTTATCTCGAACTGTCCTTTCAGCCATTGGTGGTCCCAATTCTTCAATTTTAGTTGGATCCATATTTTCTAGAAACTTTTAGTTGTATACAACGTTCTTGGAACTTCCAATTAATTGCAGTGAAATGCGAGGTGTGGTAGTATCTTCTTGTGGGTCTCATGTTGTCCTTGCATAAAAAACAATATTAACTTATAAATTGAAATTGACATATATATATATATATATATTTATTTTTTTTTAAATTTTAAAACTATCTTGAACTACAATGTTTTTGAAAAAAACTACAAAATTCAAATTGAAGAAACTATTGACTCGCCAGTGAGATCGATATCAATATTCTCTTGACATTTGTGTTTTCACTATTCTCGTTGAAAATTTCCTCAACATTCTCTTCGACATTTGTGTTTTCAATATTCTCATTTACAAGTTCCTCAACATTTCTCATTTCCTCGTCATTTTCATGCACCTCTACATCTCTTTCACGATGCTCTACCTCCAAATTTATTTCATGGCTTAATCTTTTCCTTTCCTCTCGCCTTTTTTTTTTTGTAATCTTTCATTCTTTTCCGCTGAATCAGTTCTATTTCGATCATGCCTTGATTTTCAATTCCTTTTGCTTCCCATGTTCACAAAATTGGAAGCCTAAAATCCAATTCTATTTGGACCAAATACCCAAAAACAACATAAAGACTTTAGGATAAGTACTTCATGCCTTCAATAAGAGAGAAAATTAAATAAATAATTAAATTCATAAAGACATTTTGCAAAAATACTTCATGCCTTCATAAAGACATTTTGCAAAATATCAAGTAATTAAATTTTATAAAAATAAATATGTAATTTTTTTCCCATAAAATTTTCACTTCCCTTTCCCGAAAATATGTGCTCTTTAAAAAAAAATTTGAATGTTTAAAAAAAAATTACTTTTAAAAAAAAATTTCGCACCCAAAAAAATTTCGCACCCAAAAAAACTTCGCACCTTCGCATCCAAAAAAAATTCGCACCTTTGCACCCTAAAAAAATTTGCTTATTTGGTTCAGAATGGTGTGTGGAATATTGTGGATTTCATCTTTCGAACGAGAATATTTTTATATAGCTCTCGCCTAAAACATCGCGATGATACAGTGAATCTTCGCAAGATTCCGTCGCCCGATGATAAAATGTTTCGATTAAACTTCTGGCCCGAAATTTTAATAAACTCTCAGACAAGAGTTATATAATTGTTTCCTGAGAGTCTGCCTTGGGTAAAATCTCGCATGCAAACTCTCGGTCGAGAGTTTGTAAAACTTTCAGGTGAGAGTTTACTCGCACGGTTAAATTTAACCTGTGCTGGTTTAAAATCTCGGTCGAGAGTTTAACATTTCTCGCTCGAGATTTTATTAAATTTCTCGCTCGAGAAATTATCTCGCTTAAGAGTTTCTGGTCAACGAAAAACCTAGAAAATTATGCAGTTTTCAGGAACCTGCAACTTTGGAGGGGCAGAACACCTAAAAAAACAGAATGTTATCTTCCAGACTTGGTACCATTAGATTCATCTCTGAATCTAGTTTCTAATGATGTAAGATTTGTGGAGTTATATTAAAAGTTTCAATTTGTTATTTAATTTTATGCTAAAATGTGTCATTGTGGATTTTCATTGTTCTGAAAAATTGTAGTGAATGAAAATTCAATAACTTTAAAATGGAAACAACAAAAAAATAAGAAAAAATAATATTTCAATTCCTCTCCCTGTATTCTTCAAAAAGGTATTCTCATTTTTCTTATTGACGATCACATTGAAAAGAAAATTTAGGGCTCATAAAATGTACTGAAACATTACCGTTTGTTTGTCTTTTTCCATTTCAAAAAATAATAAAAAATAGTGATTTAATTTGAAAATTACCGAAAAATGGATTATGATGATATGGTTTATTTCCAAAAAATGAATAACCATCCCTAAAAAAAGTTAGGGTTCAAAAAGTGACTAATTATGTTTTCCTGAAAATTTCAAGTATATACAGTTAGTAAACAACAAATTTACCCCTCTATATGTCAATATTAAAAAAAAAATATGAGTATGGACGTAAGACAATTCTCTACAAATCTTGTTTTTATGTCAAAGTGTAATTTGCATTCAAATTATGAGTTTAGTGGAGTTGAAGTTGAAAAAAAATAGAAAATTACAATTTTCAACATCAAAAAAGGACAAAAAGTGCTTCCCAACTTCATGTTTTCACCCTAAAAAATATAATGCATGTTTAATTTCTCTCTGTGTTCTCTCTATTTTTTTCTAACACTAAGCTAAGACTATATGTCACTGTAACATAAAAATCAAGTTAATTTTGACAAAAGGAAGAAACAAATACAAAAGGAAGAAAACAAATTGCTAGAGAGCACACCAACTAGATTTATTAACTGAGAAATATATATACACGCATAAGGAAAGTTGTAGCGGAAACAAAATTAACTAATTACTAACTAATTCTATTGAACTAATTATAAACTAATTCTAATCTTTAACACTCCCCCTTAATTTTTAGGGTTACATTGTTTTATTCCTAACTTTTGACATTGAAATTCAAAATTAACTTTTCCTAGTGGTTTGGTGAAGATATCCGCTAACTGTTCCTTGGATTCATAAAATTTGAGAACAATATCACCATTTTTGACGAGTTCACGAATGAAGTGAAAATGAGTGTCAATATATTTTCTCTCTTTATGAAAGACATTGTTCTTTGACAAGGAAATAGCGAAAGTGTTGTCACAAAGGATTGAAATAGGTTCATTTTCTATATATCTGAAGTCAGAGAGAAGTCTCTTTAGCCACACTTCTTGACATGATGATAAATTTGCTACAACATACTCCACATCTGTTGAAGATAACATAACTATGGGTTGCTTTTTGGATGACCACCAGATCAAGTTTCTTCCAAATATAAAATCATAGCCATAAGTGATTTTCCAATCATCAATACATCCTACATAATCACTATCTTTATAACCAACAAGCTTAATGTCTGTAGAGGATGTATACAATAAACCACAATTAGATGTACTTGCAATGTATCTTAATACCCTTTTTCTAGCTTTCCAATGACAGTCTTTAGGAGATTCCATAAACCTGGAAATATAGCTAGTTGCAAATGCTATATCAGGTCTAGTAGTAGTAAGATACATAATACTACCAGCAAGTTTCTTATACAAAATCGAATTAACAATAGTACCCACATCATCTTTACTTAACTTTGTACCAACTTCAATAGGAGTATCCACTAGTTTACACCTGTCCAGCATACTTCTGTTGACTCATAAAAATACCATCGTGTGTTTGTTTCACTTCGATACCTAAGAAGTATCTCATTAATCCAAGATCTGTCATTTCAAATTCATTTTTCATTGCAACTTTAAATTCATCTAACTGCATGTTACCAGTATAAATTATGTCATCAACGTAAAGACACAATATCAAAATATTACCTTGATGATAATTCTTGATATACAAAGTGGGCTTATGGTGGCTCCTTCTGAAACCATTATTCGGCAAGTAATGGTCTATTCGGCTGTACCAAGCTCTTGGAGCTTGAGTCAAGCCATACAATGCTTTCTTCAACCTGTACACCTTATGTTTTTTTTGTTTTTGATTTAGAAACTGGGTGGATGATCAACATACACTTCTTCATTCAAAACACCATTCAAAAAAGAAGACTTTACATCCATTTGGTAAATAGGCCACTTGTTTTGTGCTGTAATAGATAATTCAAATCGAACAATATCAATTCTTGCTACAGGTGAAAATGTTTCACCATAATCTATGCTAGTTTGTTGTGAAAAACCTTTGGCAACTAATCTTGCTTTGTGGTGATCAACTTCACCTCTCTCATTTGACTTTGTTTTAAAAAACCATTTGACCCCTATATAATTTTTATCATTAGGTAGATCAACCAAATCCCAAGTTTGATTTCTTTAAATAGCATCGATTTCATTATTGATTGCTTCTACCCATTCTTTGTCCTTTATAGCCTCTTCAAAAGAAGTAGGTTGAACTGAAAGAAATTCAAAATGTACAATATCATCAACATCGTCTTGTGCATAAATATCACTTAAGTTTCTTATTTTAGGATTATCAAAATCAGACTCAAAATATGATGAACTGCTACTGCTTGATGAAATACTACTGGTTTTGTCTTGAACCTGTAATCTTGGAGTGCTTGATGTAGGTGCTTGATGTTCGTCTAACAGAATAAAAGGATTAGGACAAGTATTGTTCTCCATTTCATTCCAAGGAAATGAATACAAAAGGAAGAAAATGAATTTCTGGAGAGCACACCAGTTTACACCTGTCCATCTTAAAATTTTTCAAAATGTTAGTAACATACTTCTGTTGACTTATAAATAGTAACTATCATGTCAAATTTTTTATACAAAAATCTAAGAACTTTTTCAACAATTCTTTGGTCTTCAAGTTCTTCACCATTCATTAGAAGCTGATTAATAAAACCCATAACTTTAGCCATGAAATGATCAACTGTTTCTGATTCAGTCATTTTAAGTGTTTCAAATTTTGTTCTGAGAGTCTGTAAGTTTACCATTTTTACTTTATCATTTCCTTGATAATAAACCTTAAGTATATCCCATATTGATTTAAAAGTTTTAGCAGCAGTGATTTTAGAAAAAATAGAGTCATCTAAGGAATTTAAAATGCACGACTTCGCTCTACCTTCTTTCTATTTAAGTTCATGAATTTGTTTTCTTTGAGAAACACTCATTCCAACAATTATATATGTGTCAGGTTCTGTGAACCCCAATTCTTTAGTTTCCCAAAAACCTAAACCTTGTAAGCATGCTTGCATTTTAAGGCTCCAAAAATCATAAATTTTCCCACTAAATAGAGGCATAGGAATGAAAAACTGACATGTCAAAGCCATGTTTGAAGAAATTAGAAATTTGACTCAAAACGACCCCCTTTTAAAAAACTTCAAAATAAATAGGGCACTCCCTCTATGAAGTAAAAGACAGAATCCTTCGTTTTTATCTCAATCAGATTTTACATCCATTTGGTAAATAGGCCACTTGTTTTGTTCTATAATAGCTAATACATATCGAACAATATCAATTATTGCTACAGGTGAAAATGTTTCACCATAATCCATGCTAGGTTGTTGTGAAAAACCTTGAAAACTAATCTTTCTTTGTGCTTATCAACTTCACCTCTCTCATTTAACTTTGTTTTAAAAACCCATTTGAGCATTACTTGCATGATTTCTGATCAACATAGGTCTCTTGTTGCAAATATTCCTATGAAAAATAATAGGTTGTATCAATTACAAATGAAAAGTGAGAAGTTGTATGCACATAATATTTCAACGACAAATGACTCTGATCTGTGGCATTTGCGATATGGTCATTTACCTATCAAAAGAATCAGTTTGATGCAAAGAAAATCTATGGTAAAAGGTTTTCCTGCTTTGTTTGACCATATCTCTTCTTGTACAAGTTGTATAATGGGTAAACATAAGCGAGATAGTTTTGCATCAACCTCTAATAGAGCCAAAGAACAACTAGAGTTAGTGCATACAAATTTGTGTGGTCCAATGCAAGCAAAATTAGTTGCTGGAAGTCTCTATTTTCTTACTTTTATTGATGATTTTAGCAGGAAAATTTGAGTGTATTTCATCAAATACAAATCTGAAACATTTTCCAAGTTCAAGGAGTCCAAAGCCAAGGATGAAAAACAGAGTGGTAAGTTTATTAAAGTTCTGAGGTCTGATAAAGGAGGTGAGTATGAATCTAACGAGTTCATTGATTTTTGCAAACAACATGGCATTAGAAAATAAACGACAACAAGTTATACTTCGCAGCAGAATGGAGTCACGGAAAGGAAGAATCAGACAATTATGAATATGGCTCGAAGTTTGCTCAAAACACAAAATTTGTCTAAAGAGTTATGGGCTGAGTAGTTGCATGTTCGGTATATATTTTGAATAGATCGCCAACTTCTAGTGTTCAAAGTTTTGTACCTAAAGAAGCATCGAGTGGACAAAAGGTAACTATTTCATACTTTCACATATTTGGTTGTATTGCTTTCACTCATGTTCCAGAAAAATTGAGAAAAAAGCATGATGATAGGAGCAAAAAGTATATCTTTATAGGATAGAGTAATAAATCTAAAGCATACAAAATGTTTAATCCTATAACCAAGAAGTTTGTCGTAAGTCAAGATGTGAAGTTTCTGGAAGACAAGTCTTGGAATGAAATGACGAACAATACTTGTCCTAATCATTTTATTCTGTTAGATGAACATTAAACACCTACAACAAGCACTCCAAGATTACATGTTCAAGACAAAACCGATATTAGTTCATAAAGAAGTAGGAGTTCATCATCTTTTGAGTCAGATTCTGATAATCCTAAAATTAAAAACTTAAGTGATATTTATGCACAAGACAATGTTGATGATATTGTAAATTTTTATTTCTTTCATTTCAACCTACTTGTTTTGAAGAGGCTATAAAGGACAAAGAATGGGTAGATGCAATGAATAATGAAATTGATGTTATTGAAAGAAATTAAACTTGGGATTTGGTTGATCTACCCGTTGATAAAAATTCTATAGGGGTTAAATGAGTTTTTAAAACAAAGTTAAATGAGAGAGGTGAAGTTGATAAGCACAAAGAAAGATTAGTTGCCAAAGGTTTTTCACAAAAACTTGGCATAGATTATGGTGAAACATTTTCACCTGTAGCAAGAATTGATACTGTTCGAATTGTATTAGCTATTGCAACACAAAACAAGTGGCCTGTTTACCAAATGGATGTAAAGTTTTCTTTTTCGAATGGTGTTTTGAATGAAGAAGTGTATGTTGATCAGCCACCTAGTTTCAAAATAAAAAATAAAGAACATAAGGTGTATAGTTTGAAGAAAGCATTTTATGGCTTGAAGCAAGCTCCAAGAGCTTGGTACAACCAAATAGACCATTACTTGCTGAATAATGGTTTCAAAAGGAGCGACCATAAGCCCACTTTGTATATCAAGAATGATCCTCAAGGTAATATTTTGATACCGTGTCTTTATGTTGATGACATAATTTATACTGGTAACATGCAGTTAGATTAATTTAAAGATGCAATGAAAAATGAATTTGAAATGGCAGATCTTGGATTAATGAGATACTTCTTAGGCATCGAAGTGGAACAAACACACGATGGTATGTTTATGAGTCAACAGAAGTATTCTACTAACATTTTGATTTTTTTAAGATGGACAGGTGTAAACCGATGGATACTCCTATTGAAGTTGGTACAAAGTTAAGTAAAGATGATGTGGGTACTAATGTTAATTCGACGTTGTATAAGAAACTTGCTGGTAGTATTATGTATCTTACTGCTACTAGACCTGATATAGCATTTGAAACTAGTTATATTTCTAGGTTTATGGAATCTCCTAAAGATTGTCATTGGAAAGCTGGAAAAAGGGTGTTAAGATACATTGCAGATACATTGCAGGTACATCTACTTATGGTTTATCGTATGCAGCCTCTATAGACAGTAAGCTTGTTGGTTATATAGATAGTGATTATGCAGGATGTATTGATGATCGAAAAATCACTTCTGGATATGATTTTCTATTTGCCATAAAGTTGATCTCGTGGTCATCCAAAAAGCAACCCATAGTTGTGCTATATTCAACAGAGGCCGAGTACGTTGCAGCAAATTCAACATCATGTCAAGCAGTGTGGCTAAAGAGACTTCTCTCTGATTTCAGATATACAGAAAATGAACCTATTTCAATCCTTTGTGACAACATTTCCGCTATTTCCTTATCGAAGAACAATGTCTTTCATCAAAAGAGCAAACATATTGACACTCGTTTTCACTTCATTCGTGAACTTGTCAAAAATGGTGATATTGTTCTCAAATTTTGTGAATCCAAGGAACAGTTAGTGGATATCTTCACCAAACTGCTAGGAAAAGTTAATTTTGAATTTCAATGTCAAAAATTAGGAATAAAACAATGTAACCCTCAAAATTAAGGGGGCGTGTTAAATATTAGAATTAGTTTAGAATTAGTTCAATATAATTAGTTAGTAATCAATTAACTCTGTTTCCACTATAACTGTCTTTCTGGGTGTATATATATTTCTCAATTAATAAATCTAGTTGGTGTGCTCTCCGACAATTCGTTTTCTTCCTTTTGTATTTGTTTTTTCCTTTTGTACATTCATACTCACCTCCTTTATCATACCTCAAAACTTTAATAAACATGCCACTCTGTTTTTCTGCCTCGGCTTTGAACTCCTTGAACTTGGAAAATGTTTCATATTTGTATTTGATGAAATACACCTAAATTTTCTTGCTAAAATCATCAATAAAAGTAAGAAAATAGAGACTACCAGCAACTGATTTTTCTTGCATTGGACTGCACAAATATGTATGCACTAACTCTAGTTGTTGTTTGGCTCTATTAGAGGCTGATGCAAAACTATCTCACTTATGTTTACCCATTATACAACTTGTACAAAGAGAGATATGTTCAGACAAAGTAGACAAACCTTTCACCATAGACTGTCTTTGCAACAAACTCATACTTCTGAGAGTCTGTAATTTTACCATTTTAACTTTATCATTTCCTTGATAAGAAACCTTAAGTATATCCAATATTGATTTAGAAGTTTTAGCAGCAGAGATTTAGGAAAAATAGAGTCATTTAAGGAATTTAAAATGCACGACTTCACTCTACCTTCTTTCTGTTTAAATTCATCAATTTGTTTTCTTTGAGCAACTTTCATTCCAAAAATTATATTTGTGCCAGGTTTTGTGAACCCCAATTATACATTTTCCCAACAACCTAAACATTGTAAGCATGCTTGCATTTCAAGGCTCCAAAAATCATATATTTTCCCACTAAATAGAGGCGTAGGAATGACAAACTGACTTGTTGTAGCCATGTTTGAAGCAATCCAAAATTTGATTCAAAACAACACTCTTTTAAAAAACTTCAAAATAAATAGGGCACTCCCTCTATGAAGTAAAATGAAGAATCCTTTGCTTTTATCTCTAGCAGATTGCAGGGAAAATTTTCATTTGTAACCAATTACACTGGAATTTTCAAACAGAATTCATCGCCACAACAACAACAACAACAATTATCTTTTTATATTATTTAACTTGCTCTCATAACGAACTTTCATGTGACTCTCGTTCATCCCACCATTCAAACTCATAAGCTTATGAGCTCCTTCAATACCGAATCAGATAACATGAGTGCAATCCAATCCATTTTCAAGGAAATAAACTATGAGAGTTTTTAGTAGGGACTCGCAATAATTTAAATGCCAAACACTCACCTTATTTCGCTAACTGGCTGCCATTATGTGTCTGTGGGAGAAATTAAGCTACCCCCCTTCCTTTTTTACGACAACAACATAACACAATTCGTAGCTTCCCTTTTGTCAATTGGTGGAACAAAGTCCCCTCACTCTCGACAACACGCAGGCAGAACTGCTTGGCTTTTTGTAGAACTGCTTCACTCTGGTCGACCACTTCTTCTCTCTGGGTTTCTGCGGAACTTCTTCACTCCGGTCGACCACTTCTTCACTTTGGCTTTTTGCAGAACTGCTTCACTCTACGGCACGTAGACAAAATTGCTTGTCTTTCTGCGGAACTACTTCACTCCGGTCGACCACTTCTTCTCTCTGAATTTCTGCGGAACTACTTCACTCTGGTCAATGTTCTTTTGAAAACAACAACTCTCCAAGTCTCCAAGTCCACAGACTCACTCGCTACAAGATCGAATCCTGTGCTCTGATACCATGACAAAAGAAAGAAACGAATACAAAAGGAAGAAAACAAATTGCTGGAGAGCACACCAACTAGATTTATTAATTGAAAAATATATGTACACGCAGAAAGACAGTTATATTGGAAACTGAATTAATTAATTACTAACTAATTATATTGAACTAATTCTAAACTATTTCTAATCTTTAACAAATTTCCCAACAATGATTTACAACATCTCCGAGGGTACAACATTCATAAAATATGTAGTTACAGGAAAGATGTCCCTTTTTGAAATTAGTCGAACTAAGCATTTTTTTACCCTTTCATCTCCTTTTGACATTTGTCCCCATGGTACACCAATGGCATTTATCCACGTGAGGAAAACCAGGTCGAGCAGTTGAAGTTGCCTTTATAAATATTTTTATACATCACTATCAGATTCACGCCATGGAACGACAGGTAGCCCACGAGGAGCACGAACAATATAACCCTGCACGACCAAATGTCCACCTTGGTGCCATCGTATCCCTTTCTGGTAATGACCTCCAGTGCGACATAAGCCGGTGTGCACTGCCAGAATTACGCAGGAAGTGCGCTGAGGCTGAAATCCTAAACCTTCACGACTCCTTTCTCATAACAAGTTCTCCAACTTCAAATCCTAGTGGTACACACCACGGCTGTGGCAAAAATCCACCGCGCTAATCAATTCTTGAAAATACTTCCTTGCCTCCTCTTCCACTATCTCCTTTTCAACAACCTTGTTGAAGAGCTCACCACCCTTAACATACTCCACGAGGAAGTAAATATTGGTCTTGCTCGCCATGACTTCGTAGAGCCGAACGACCGCGAGGAAGTAAATATTGGTTTTGCTCGCCATGACTTCGTAGAGCCGAACGATGTTGGGCGTGGCCAACTAGTCTCATAAACGATATTTCCCGTTTAATATACTCGATCATGCCGACCTTGAGGATATTTTCCTTGTCCATGGATTTAATGGGTACACTCTCGTTTGTCTTCATATTTCTGGCGAACGTCCCTTTACCTAACAGGAGCCCTAATTCATACCTCCCCATCAGAATATTATGCTACACCTCCATCTCTGCAAAAGAAAAAAAGTCACAAATCCGCCTGCTGCTGCTCAGCATATGTTGGGTCTAAGCGATTTCTATGACGAGACCATGTTCTGCAATATGCACTCCAATCCAGACTTCGTCAGTGTTTCTCCTCATCTTCTGCCTCTTCTCTTTGCACGCGAAACTGGCTTGAGTGCGGCCGCTGATGGCTAGGGCATCCCTCAAGTGCATCTTACAAAATTATCTGTGTATACAGAATGCTTTTCTGAATATATAATTCAACTGGGGAAAAGGTAGAAGACGATATAAGTTGCAACACAAATGTAATGGAGTTTTTCTGTAAGGAAGGCAAAGAAAGACAATAGATTAATGGAGTTGCTCTGTAAAAGAAGAAAAGATAACCAGGAAAGCGAGAGATTAATGAAGCTCTTGGAAAAGAAAGAAAACCAGGAAGGAAAGGGTTTTCTCTCTTTAAGTTCGAATGGAAGAGGACGTCTCACATTTTATAGAAGTGAAGTAGTTAGTGCGGACCTCTCACTTGCACTATGAAACGATGGATCTCCAGAAATTATTGGGCAAGGTTTTTCAACCCACTCACCTTTTAGTCATTTTTGGGCCACACGCCTTTACTCTACTAGTCATCTTTCGATGGTGGCAGATGGGTAGAACGCCACTCACCTTTTAGTCATTTTTGGGCCACACGCCTTCACTCTACTAGTCATCTTTCGGTGGTGGTAGATGGGTAGAACGCCACTCACCTTTTAGTCATTTTTGGGCCACACGCCTCACTTTACTACTCATCTTTCGGTGGTGGCAGATGGGTAGAACGTCTGTTGCAAATGTGCATGTGATTTTGAGTGTTTTTTTTAAAGATTGGAGGCTATAATTTTGTTTAAAAATAGTGGAAATTTTGGCAAGATTTTGACTAAAATTTAACTTAAATTTTGGAAAATAAGAATTATAGATGTCAAATTTCAGGATTTTGGGTGTTTTAAAGTTTTGAATTTTTGAAGGTGTTGAATTTATTTCCACCATAAAAACAAGATTTAAACACTCTAATTATTGGATTTTTTGAAAAATAAAATCCCAAAAATAACTTTCCCACAAAATTATGACCTTGGTAAACAATTTCTTTTCATAATCTAATGTAATTTTTCTAGGTAAATGTGTAATCAATATATTTTTGAAATTAAAAACACATTATAAATTTGCAAACTATAAGCTTTTGGAGTTTAATATTTCTTTAAAGGTATGTGTTAGATACATTGTTTACTTTAGTTTGAATTTATATGCGAAAAACAAATTTTGAATTAAAAGTCATTTATAATTCAAAAATTTTGAATTAAAAATGTTATATAATTTAATATTAGAAATTTATGACAATTTTAAAATTTATATATATGTTTTTGGAGAATGATATTGTCTTTAAAAATCACATAGAACTAGCAATTGCACCATCACCAGATGTTGCAAAGGAAACACCATTGGATTCTTAAAGAGATCCAATAGTTGCTAAGCAAGACATCTGTAGTGATTTTGGTCAATTTTAGTAAATGAAGGAAAAAAGATTGTGTCTTGTCTCAATTTGTATTTGTAATTAAAAGAAAAGTTATAGAAAAAAGCATGTTCAATCTGCAATAATTTGCTCGCCAAATGCAAGATACATAAAACAATTCTTTTAAACAAATATTGACAACTGAATCACTCGGTAAACCAGGATTTAGAAGCACTATAACCATGTTGACGACACCAAACAATGCTATGTATAATTAATAGAAATATGCTGCTAAGTACAAAACTGTATGTCAAATAACTGATCTATGAAGACTGTGATAACCAAAAAAGTGACACAACTATGTCAAATGGACTAAGTTTCCAATTCGAATCATTATTTAAAAAGAAACATTGCACAAATAAGCATAGTAAAAAAAGAGCATAAACAACTATCGAATCTGATCATATAGAGAACACCACATAATTCTGGACACATGATCTTATTAACAGCTAGAAATCTAAATTTCATTTTAGTCTAGAATCTATACTATTAGCTCTAACCATATTTAACAACATAAGAAAATTGCATCATATAATACATGTGAAGACAATGCCTAAAGAAAAAATAAAATACAACTTAAAATCTCAAAAACTCCGCAAGAAAGAGAACAAGGGTTACTTCCTCTTAATCCCCCTCCTCTTTCCTAGCTTCTTGAGACGAGGCTCCCATGAGGCCACCATTAGAAAACAGCTACTAGATGTAGCATCTGAGAGAGCAAAAAAGATAAATTAAAATAAATAGCAACCTACTTCAAAATTTCTCAATGTTGAATAACCTGAGACGAAGTTGCTATCAAAATGAAAGATTCCCCAAAACAAGAACAATGATACTTATTGCATCATTCCTCAATGAACCATACAAAGATAGGCTTTAAATCTGGCCACTCCTTTCATCCATTCTAAGGGTTGGAAATGTTTGAAATTTTAGCCATGCGCTTAACAAAGTCATACAAATAAAACATAGCAGATTTTGCTTGCCTTTGTTGAAGAGACATTTTTTTGCTCTGAAAACATTGATATGTATTTTCTCCCTGGGATTACAGATCGCCAAATATGGGGAATATTTGAGTGTTATGGATGGGTTTAAGGCTACTAACTTTTATTTTTCGCAATTAAAATTGCTACTGTTAACGCAGTCTGAGCATAGCTTAAAATCTATAGCAAACTATGTTACATATTTGAAATATTAAGTGAAAAAGCAACAATCACCGAAGACTATAAAGACCCAAATCAAATGCTCAACAATGTTAAAACCAGAGAAAGAAACCCTTTCTGGTTGTATTAAAAAGCTACAAGCTGATTTTAATAGAGAAATGAAACCTATACAGAGGTCTCCACATGAGATTACAGCTTTGTGCCATCATGATGGTAGAAAAGCATTTTGTTCGATTACTAACTACTCTGTTTGTGTCCCACTATGACAATAGACTTATCTTGCCTCTACTATGTACTACCGACTATAGCCTCCTTTCTCCCTTATTTTCCTTTTTGGTTCTTGTGTATTTAATGAAACTATGGAGGTAGTTAGGGTTTAGGTAATTATCACTCATTATTAGGTAAAATTGCCTTAATATTATGAATTGTAATGGTTTGATGTCATTTCTCAATATTCTTGATTTCAAATGGTTTGAAGTGTTTTATAGTCAAATTTAGTGTATTTAATATTTTGTAATAAATAACAGAAACTCGCCTTATTTGGACACATAAAGAAGAAAGAAAATGAAATAGCATGAATTATAGAGAGAGTTAATGAACCTTCTGATAGGAGAGATGTCTTTGCAAGGAGATTTGAATGACCTTGTGGTAGGAGAGGCATCTTTGCAAAGCCTAGACAACAAATAGTCACTCGAATATTGAAAGGCAACAGCTCAAACCTTAGGCACTCGACCAGTCCTTTAAGGGCATGTTTAGTGGATGTGTATATGCCACAACCATAGCATGGATGCTGCATTTTTATATTACTCCAAATATATAACTCAACTTGTTAGTTTTGCACGGAACCTTAGCTGATTTTGGCATCATATTATTTTATCATCCATTCAGATTAAATTTGGGGAAAAAATTCCTTTGGAAAGATTATTTATTCAAACTTTAAAGATTTTAGAGTCTACGCTATAAATCTCTTAACAAACTATTATGAACTTTGGATTCAGATCCGTTTTCTTGATTATTTGATGACTAATTACCATAGAAGCCAATGATCCCATGAGAACAATGGTTGTCGGATTTGACTTGCTGCTCCATTGTTTCATTAAGGGAAATTAAGAATGAATGGTGTAGACTACCCCACTGAGATTAGTGCGGATGACGAAATCCACATCTGTAATGTTGATTTCATCCATGTAGCCTATTCTAGCTATTCCTGTGTTGTAGATAACAATGTCAAAAGCTCGTCACTCATAACACTCCTTTATAGTTGTATAAATGGATTCATAGTCCCCCATATCTGCAACCTTCACCACAAAGCTCAGATCATTCCACATAATTTCATGAATAAACCCCCTGGGATAGAAGATCTAGATATAAATAATGTGATCCAGAGTTCGTTAAAAACTGCAGAGGAATTTATGCAAAGAACTAACATTTGTCCAATCTTTATCCAGAGAGAATGTGATTAGAGGTTTTTCAATGAACAATTCAACGAAAAAGATGTGCAGAAATTTAGGTAAAGAACACTACCTTTGTGCAATATTTAACCATAAAGAATGTGATCAAGAGGTTTTTAAACCAAAAATATCTACATAAATTAATGTAAAGAACCTTACCTTTGCGCAAACTTTATCTAAAGAATATTTCCCCTGTTGAGCAATGTCTGAAGTGGTGTCATCTATTTGAGAAGAACTGTTAGAGATGAGGGTCATGTACCTTCCCTCTTTGAGAACCTCCATTGCAATAGCAAGGTCGATGCCCCTTGATCCTCCGGTTATCACAACGTGTTTTCCTTTTAAACTCAGCATCCTCTGGCCTGCCTTCTTCCCAAAGATCACGAAACATATAATACTGATAGGTATACAAATCACAGACTCCAAATAATAGAGTAGGGCAGGCGGGGATGATGACTAATGTTATTGTTATAAGGAAATGCCACAATTTGAATTTATGGCTGATCATGATCCAATCGTCTAACAAAGGATCTAATGGCACAAATTATAACAGAAAGACAGCTAGGAGAGTTGTTTTCAAATAAAGACGCCTTATGGCGTAAAAGTGTATGGAGAGGTGGATTTCATCACTTCAACAACAATAAAAATAAGGCTATTAAGAAAACAAATCCAACACCGAGAGAGATTCGGTAGCATTTATGGAAATGGCGAACATGTCTTGTTCTGTGGTGTTGGCTACTCAACATAGCTTTCTTGATCTTGAGTAAAAGAAATGAATTTTTATTTAGCTTATATTACATTAAGCATGAAATTTCCAACATTTGTAGAGAAAATTAATATGACTGAGTAAGTTTGAAATCATATAATATGAAAATTGTTTATGATTATAAAGTAAAAAACATGTAAGATTTTTTAGATACAATTACGTAATTAAAGATATGTATATAGTTTTTTTTGAAGGGAAGAAATTTGATATTCATTAACAAAAAAAAATAGAAAGAGTATGTATGTAGGTACAAATTGTTATGTAGTTACAAACTATTACAATTAGGTAAATAAAGGAAAATTTGGTTTTATTTAAGAAATCAGAATTATGAACATCCATCATTATTGCTCAAGATAAATCATGTGTAATTTGGAAACTAAAATAGGATCACATATTCTAAAAAAAATTATTATTAATTTAATTTTTTATATATTAAGAAACTCTACTTATGAATAATAAAACATATGTAACATGAATTATATATAACAAAAAAAACCATGTATTTCTAGAATAATAAAATAGTTGTAACAAAAATAATATAAAACAAGAAAAACTATGTATATTTGGATGTATGAAAATTTAAATGCATTTTATTAGGTAAAATTTTAAAAGAATAATGGTTATAAACATTTAAAAATAAACTACATTCCACATGAATACCATGCGTCAATACCATGGGCTGTTTTTATAGTTTATAACTATTTTATTTTATTATTTTTATTTTTTATTGTATTTTAACCTTGTTAAAATGTTCATAATGGTTATAAACATTTAAAAATAAACTAAATTCCACATGAATACCACCGGTCAATACCATGGGTTGTTTTTATAGTCTATAAATATTATATTTTATTATTTTTAATTTTTATTGTATTTTAACCTTGTTAAAATGTTCATTACATTATGTCAATATTTTTATTTAATTTACTTTTGTTTCTATTTTTGTGTAATTTGACATAGTCAAAATGTTAAACATGACATTACACCATTTCTATCATACTTTGTTTATTAAAAAGAAAAAAACTAACATTAGAAAAAACATATATAAAGCTATTTACTTGATCTAATGGCCTAAAACATTTCAATCATCTAACATCTGATCCAATAGCTCAGACATGGACACATGGGCAGCTAGGGGAGCTGTTTTCAACTAAGAACGCCTTATGACGTAATTATGGTTAAGAAAAAATCTCTCATCCCTACAAACCATATAAAAAATGTATATATTAATATAATATTATTAAAAAAATTATACTATTTATCTTTGGATAAGGAAGAATATCTCACATTTTATAAATAAAAAGTAGTTATTATTAATTGTATTATAAGAATATGGATAACTCATAATAATTATAGAATGTGTAATTCAATTGATTCATATATTAAGAGAGAAAAATATAAAAAATATAAAAAAAATTACGGATGATTTTCCATATTTTATTTGTAATTTGAATTTAAATTAAGTACATGAATATGACAACCAATCTAGAATATGACACAATGTAACAAAAAAGAATATAGTTATCCTATATGTTAGCTAGATTTTTAAACATCATGGAGATAACAAAAAATAAAAGAAACATGTAAATAGTGAGGATAATGAAGTGTCCAAATCTATGGGGTGGTTTGTGTCCTGTAATGTGGTTTTACTACAAGGCTTGGAGGCGAGCCCATTTCAAGGCGAGAAATTAATCCCTAGAAGTTCATTAACAAGAGATTTAGTTCATCTAGTGATGCATAGAGGCCTCAGTGAAGAGTCGTGCACTCAAACCTCCCATGTTACCTCATACTCCAACACCTCACCAACATTACGATCTTCTAACATGTCATTACTACTAAGGGAAGAAAGAAATGAGATATACAAAGTTTCCCTAGAGTCAAAGTATAAATGAAATGAATATTAAGGAAGATGTTAATGCCTTCAGGGAGGACAAAAGGTAAGTTTGTGATCGCCTTTGTGTGCCCCTTACCAACTTTCAATTTCGACGAGGGAAAGAGTGAATCTAGGGAGAGGTGACTAGGTGAAAGCTTGATCAAGGATGAAAATAAAGAGTCATGGTGGAAAATGGAAACAACCAAGATAATATTTCCATAATGAAATGGGAAATAATAACGATAAAATTGGAGAAATACCTTGCCTCGAATGATCTGGAGGCTTAAGTGACACGAATGAAATCAATTCAGGGTGGCATGTCAGGCTATGAGAAATTCGTTTTAGACGTTGAGTTAATGCTAGCATAGTCTATGTGGAATGTTGGAGAGGGTGTTGCCTAGAGTTGAGGCTGCCATATATCAACCATATCATTGTTAGCCATGGTCATCCCTGTTAGAAAATGTAACTAGTTTTGGTCTTTAAAATTGTTAATGTACTGAAGTCATTATGTATATTTTATGTTACAAGAAAAAGAAGAAAGAAAAATATTACTGTAAGTATGGCTTTCATGCTCTATTTTGATGGTCATCTAGGTTAAGCGTGTTCTTCATGCTTCTAGGGTTTTTCATGTCAAAATATTATTTTTCTTGAGTCAAGCGAGTCTTTGTCAATTGTATAAGAACCTTTTGGGAAATTTGTAACATGTAAAAGATATTGATTTTGAGTCTAGAAATTCCTATTAGCCTCCAAGAACAAGTCAGCCCCGGAAGTGACAAGTTAGCCTAAAGAAGGGAATTTGACCTCATGAAAAACCTATAGATACAAGTAAATTCAACCTCATTTGGCACCAATTTGATCATCTCAAGAAAGAAATTTAAATGAGGCAAGGAACAAGGAAGAAGCTAGAGTGAAGATCAAGGAAGCATGAAGGAGTTAAGAAAATATGTTTTTTGGCCTTATTCTCTTACACATGCGAAGGTTAGGGTTTTTGCAGCTTTCGGGAGGCTGAGAATTGCAAGTCTGAATTGCAGATCTAAGTTGCAAGAGGGATGAATACTATGATTTGATCTAGTGTGACTCTCGTTGACCTTAGAGATATTGAATTTCTTAAAGGAAGGAATCTTGAAGGATAGACACATGCCATAATTTAGCATTTTTGCAGCTACTACAAGGCCAAAGATTGTAGGTCAAAGTTGCAGGGTCAAAGCAAGGGGCCGAAGTTGAAGCTCGAAGCTAGTTGAGGCATAATTGATCTTTGTTAATTTGGTTGATATTTGACCTAATTGGAAGAGATTCTTGGAGGGATAACTTGGTGCTTGGAGGAGGACTTGGTCTAGGGTTTTGGGCCATGGTTTTCTCATTTGAAGCAGATTATATAAGAAGAGAAGAGATTTTCTAGATTTTCCCCTTGGAGGGGATCTGCCTTGGCTTGGAGCCTAATAATTATGTCCATTGTCTTTATTGTTTTTTCTCTTGATAATTGTTTGATGAAAAAAATTTAATAAAAAAACACAAGAAGATAAATAAAGTTCACAAACAATTAATAAGATTAAGGAGAAATTGAATTAATATCTATCCTACTACATTTTCCAACAATCCTCTTTAAAAAAATTACTTTCCATATTTATAAATAATATTTCTAATAAATTAATAGCCATAAACTCATACATTTCATTTAAGAAAATTAAAATAATTAATATAATATTAACATATTTTTGAACTAACCTCTCTATACCATATTAAAAAAAAATGAATAGATATAAAATAAGAAAAAGAAAACTTTAAATCCATTTAGCCCTTTCATAATCTGAAGAATCAAAAGACTTTAAATCTTTAAAAAACGTTTTCCCTCACATGAAATCATTTTAGAAAAATATTTTTGTTTGGGAATTTGATTTCCACTGATAATTATAACAAATTAAATAATTTTAGAATAAATTATAATTATAAATATATATATAAATATATATATAAATATATATATATATATATATATATATATATATATATATATATATATATATATATATATATATATATATATATAAATAATTAACTGATAGAGATAAATTTACCAATAACAAATCATAAATTATAAACACAATATTTATCTTAAAAAAATTCAAGATTACAAAAAAACCATCTAATAGAATATTCTATTAGCCCCTTGCTAGAAATAGAAAAGTGAACCTTTCATATATCTAAATTTTGTGTCAATTAAGTTGTCATTCTTTGGTTCGATGCTCTCCTCCCTAGATCTAGCTTCTCTACTAACTTGTCCACAATGACCTCTACAACCACTTTCTTCTTATTAATGCATTATGACTTATAAACATGAACCATTAGTTCAATTTTAATCACCACCATATATTCCACATAGTTTCCTCAACTAGGTTGAATCTTCTTAGCACTTAGAATACCTTAAGTCCTCGATGAACTTACATATACTCTCTTCTTGGTAGATTTGCAACCAAATAGCAGATCCAACTTCACACTTGAGATATCCATTAGATCCAAGCGTCCAAACCATATATCCTAATGCGATTGACAAATCCACAACAACCATCTCAAAGCCATTATCAAAGCACTCTTGTTAGAGAGTTTGGGCCAACCATGATTGGATACAATGTTCAAATTATATAAAACAATTAATAGAGAGGGATAAATTTACTAACAACAAATAAAAAATTATAAACACGATCTTTATCCTGAAAAAAAACCAAAACAGAAAGAAAACTAGCTAACATAATATTCTATTAGTTCTTTGGCTAAAATTGAGCTAAGTTGACCAAATGAGTCTTAGTGGCTCACCTTCCTAGCTCATTATAATGAAATCTTTCCTAGCTTTTAGATGCTTCATTACATGCAATACATAGACATGAAACATAGGGCAAAAAAAACCAATGCAAAACCATATGCATGAAACTGTCATTTTGTTTGACTCTTTCACCATGTCAAAATGATTTAACAATACATCATAAATTGTTTTGAACTATTATATATATAATCAAATTTTGATCAAAGTTCATAAATTAACAAATATATTTATGCAATTATGGTTTATAATTATCAAATTGCAAATTTTGTATTATTTCATCCTGAATAATTAACAAAATGATTCTATTTGCTACACTATGTTCTTTACACTTATTTGAAATTACTATTACTACACACAATATGATAAAAATGTTGAACCCTTAGTTAAACTGAGAAGGGGGGGGGGTGAATTATTTTAATGCATTCAAGGTCTTGTAAGTCTTTCTTTTACACTTATTTAAATCTTCATTTCATAATCAAATTAATGTACATGAAATCAACAATATTAATAGTGAGCAACAGGTATTAAGAAGATTAAATACAGAGTATCAACACATAATCATCATACACATAGACACTAGATATAAGTGGAAACCCATAAGGGAGAAAACCACATCTTATTAATGTTGTGATGCAAAGGCAAGCTCCAGCTCCCTCTCATCACTGATTTTCTGTAGGCTCCAACCTATAGGAGGCTCCTACCTCAATTCTGCAAGCTACAACTTGCAAGGAAGCTCCAACTCCCATCTATTTTCTGCAGGCTACAACCTACAGGAGGCTCCTACCTCAGCCAACTACAACTGGCATTGTTTGAGTTAATGCTTACATTCCATATTTAAGAAATTGGTTTGTGATGGTTGAGAAATTATTTCAACCACTCTCTCTAAATTAGGAATAAGTTGGATCTCAAAAACTCTATTTAATAGAGTAATCAGAATGTAAATCTTTGTGTGTGCGGATACACCTTAATATATATGAGTGCATTTTGATTTTTTCATCATGGTATCGGAGCGAGATTCAAAGGGTTTTAAACCTATGAAATGTGGCGAGTGATTACGAAAGTTTTTTAGCTCTTTGTTTTTTAATTTATTCAAATTTCGAGGTTCTTTAAACTACCAAAAGAATCTGGTAGCGTCTCTAAACTGTGGCAATCTGATAGATTGATGTGTCGGACCTCCTTTAAATTACAAAAGGAATCAGGCAGTCTCTTTAACTGGTGGCACCCCTGCAGAAAGATGTGTTGGAGATTCCCTAAACAACCGAAGGAATCTGGACGTATAGATCCGTTTATGTCGTGATGCTCTTGCAAACTAATAAATATTTAATATGTATTTGTTGACGTTGTGAGCAGAGCAGAAGAGCAATGAAATGGAGTTGGCTGCAAAACAGCTGACCATGGATCAAGATGGAAAACTCATCTCGGTTGGTATTTGTGGATGTGAGATCCATTGATCTTCGTGCAAGCCCAGAGTCAGTGGAGAGAACCAAGCGTTGGTGTAACACTGGAATGTGGCACAAACACTTGCAACAAGAATAAAGCTCTTTGCAGGTGGCTGAGTTTTATCGTTGAATTTGGCGTATTGAAATATATTTGTGGTTTAGTAGTATTATAATTTGTTTGCAGATTAAGTGAGATAAATAATTAGTTAAAGGTAATTTTTTTTGTAAAACTGATTCTAGTTACATTCTGTATCTAGACGGCTTTCCTAGATAACTGGCGAGTACAACAGTTAGCACCCATGTATTTTGGTGGATGGGAGCTCGTCCATAGAATGACTAGGAGTTTAGTGGTTGCAATCAATTGTGTTTGAAGAGATCAAGTGGCAGTAAGGCTCAATATGGATGGTTGTCCAGATAGCATGGCAATTGTGGATCTAGGGAAGGATCCCTCATTAGTGGTAGACGTGGAAGTGGTCTCCTAATGAGGTTATGCGACAGATTGGGATGTTGTCCAGTAATTGACTTCGGGAGGTCCTTGATTCGGGAGTTGAGGAAGCAAACTCGGGAATCCAACTTGTCAACTACACCTTTCCGAGGGTTATGAGGCAACTTGATGGAGCATCTACTGATAAGCTTGATTATTTTTTTATTTATGAGTGAATTCAATAAATTCATGTAATGTAATAATTAAGGGGGAATGTTGGAGTTAATGCTTACATTCCATATTTGAGAAATTGGTTTGTGATGGTTGAGAAATTCTTTCAACCACTCTCTCTAAATTAGGAATAAGTTGGATCTGAAAAACTCTATTTAATAGAGTAATCAGAATGTAAATCTGTGTGTGTGCGCATACACCTTAATATATATGAGTGCATTTTGATTTCTTCATCAGAAATCTATCAAGCTACAACTTGATATGGAAGCAATAACTTCCTCACTCTTTCATAAAAAACACATGTTGATTTACCTGGATATCAGCTCTGTTCTGTTCCTTCTTCACTGCTGTCCACCAGCCTTCATATCTGCCTTATATCATCTCTAAATCTTCACAGCTTCTCTATCTGATCCTCCTTATTCTTACCCTCTGTGCCTCATTTCTACATTCTCTCTCTCTTCTCTATGCATATGTTTGTAAGATTATTTATGGAGATCACCTCATAACTGTTTGCATTCCATAGGGAATTCAAAATGAACAGGTATGACTCTTTGCCTTCCACCTTCTCATTTATTTTTCATCTCGTTCAAAATAATATAGTAATATGTACATATTTTAGTTTTACAGTGGAGTTTTGTTTGCCTACGAAGACTTGCCTTTGCATCACATACAATAAAAATAATTTTAAATAATTTACATTCACATTTACAGTTACATAAATCAACTTCACTCAGCCCTTGGCTTGTTGTGTGTTTGTCTTTTCTGTTGCTGTCACTGTCTTTTTCAGTTTCTACTATTATATTGTGATTGTTCTACATAATCACCTTTTGCCTGATTCAACTCATCTGCTCGTGCCCACTGCGATTAGCCTTCACCTGCTCCTTTGCTCTGTGTCAAGTCACTTACCCAAGTCTCCTTTTGTTGCCTTCATATTTTTGTTTATACACCTGAGTCTTTTGCCTGAACTTAGTCTTTTCTTCATAAAACGTGCGTATCCACATGCACATCCACCTTTCAGATCTAACGGTCATCGCACTCCACTTCATTTAACTTTCCCAATCTGACGGTTGACATTCCATCACACTGTCGCAATTGAAATCACAACCTTCAGTGGTCCGATGTGCCTTTGGTCATCTGATTTCCGCCGATGCGATGAGCGAAGGGTCCCACCAGCTATCAACCAACTCACATATTTGTTGTCCATCATTCATCAGATCTGACGGCTGTGATTCAATCGCTCAATCGCAATCGCAACGTTCAAACTGTCGTTCCTTTGCTCTTCCATTCCGCCGATGCGATGTGAGATCGCCAATGCGATAACTCTGATGGCCCTACTCAACTCACGATCCAACGGTTGCAGTTGATTGGGATCGGACGGTTGCGATTAAATCGCATCATCACAATCGCAAGGTTCAATGGTCCGCTCTCTTGCGTCTCTTGTTCTCCGCCGATGCGATGGAGTTCTGCAGATCCGATGGATCATTTACTCAGCTCTATAATGTCTCAAGTCCAGTATTTATCGTAATCAAACACTGATTTTCGCCGGTGCAATGAGATCTCCACCGTCGATCTTCTATCTTCGATAAGATCTCCACCGTCGATCTTCAACACTTCCGCTTTAAGCCTTAACATTAAGACTCTGCCTTTCGCGTGATGCGACCATCGTTAGATCTTCACCGATCTTGATCCGACGGATATCGCATTCACAATATACCTATTGTTTAACATTTCCAAATGTCCATGCACTTTTCCAATGCGATCACCATTGGATCTTTTCCGCATCAAATTGAACGGCTATCGCATTACTTCGACCCCTGACCTTTAATTCTAAAAAATTACGAGAAATAGGCGGTTTTAGTATTGTGATGTGTCGTAATATGATACAATTGCGTTCCAAATGGAATAAACCGCTCATGGCCCAAAGGCTGTGCGAAACCAGTGGTATGGTTTCCCAAAAACCACTTTCCCTGCGGGCCCCACTCTAATTACCTTTGTTTGTTTTGGCAGTACATCGCTTTAATGAAACTCTTTTGTACCCATGTGACAACCTTCGGAACATTATAATAAAGCATTCAAACCAAATTTAATTATAATGCAAACTCATATCATCGCATCACAAATACAAACACTTGCCTTGTGTTTTTTGATTTCGGTCTCTGTCGATGTGATTGTCACCGTTGATCTGCCCAGATCTACAGTCCTTGCTGCTGTTGTTCCTCCTGAGATTGTTCTGTATTAAAGTGTGCATTTCTCTCCTGAGCTTGTTCTATATAATCTCTGGCCCTTGCTGTGTCTTACAACTCTGTTGCCTCTGCTTCATCTGCTGCTTCTGCTTCAATTCACTACCTTTGCTTCATCTGCCGCGTGAGCTTCAATTCGCTGCCTTTGCTTCATCTGCTACCTGAGCTGCCTCTTTTTACTGCACTCACTGCCTCTGATCCTTATCTGTCTCTTTTTCCTTATTGCTGGTTCTTCTTTGTTCTTTTGCCTTAGTTATAGTTCAGGTGCTGCTCCTTTCTTCTCCTTTGCCATCAATGACAATATTTCCAACAGTCTCCCCCTTTGGCATTGATGGAAATACTTTAATACTTTTCTTTTGCTTGCTTTTCCTCCCCCTTTGACATCAATGGCAAAGGGTTGCACATTTCCTAGTGTGGTTTCCAAATCTTGTCCATAATACTCTGATCTCGAGGACCTGTTCCATGCACTGTTCACTTGCTCTGGCTCTTTTGTGACAATATTTGTTGACTGATCTCCCCCTAGAATGAGGCTTTCTTTTCTGAAACCCCACATCTCTTGCACTTGTCTTCTGCTCCGATCTCATTATATATATATATATACACACACACATTATTTTTCTTTTTCCCGATCATGTTAGAGAGTAGCATTTGCAGACACTACCCCTAGTTTGTCTCTTATATATTCGAATGGTTCTTTAGCAAGAGGTTTTGTAATATGTCTGCTGTTTGTTCCTTTGTTGGTACATATTCCAACTTCACTACTTTCTATGCTACTTGTTCTCTGAGGAAATGGTACTTAATTGGGATGTGCTTTGTTTTTGAATGAAATATAGGATTTTTTGATATACTTATTACACTTGTATTGTCACATTTTATTGAAATGGGATCATCCATGCTTACTTTCATGTCTTGGAGAGTTTTTTTCATCCAAATTACTTGTGTGCAACATGCTGTTGCTGCTATGTATTCCGCTTCTGTTGTAGATAGAGAGATAGAAGTTTGATTCTTGCTTAGCCATGCCACTAGATTTTTTCCCAAATAAAATGCACCTCCACTTGTGATTTTCCTGTCATCCATGCAGCTGGCCCAATCTGCATCTGTATATGCTATCAAAGTGAAGCTTTTGCCTTTTGGATACCATAGCCCATAATGTGCAGTTCCTTGTAGATATCTGAATATTCTCTTGATTGCTAGTAAGTGATTTTGTTTTGGTGCTGCTTGATATCTTGCCACAAGTCCTACTGCCAGCACAATGTATGGTCTAGAGGCAGTTAGGTATAGCAGAATTCCTACCATGGATCTGTAAAGTCTTTGATCTATATCTTTAGATCCATCATTAGCACATAGCTTGCATCTAGTGATCATGGGAGTTGACACAGGTTTGCAGTCTTCCATTTGGAACCTTTTCAACATCTCTCTTAAGTATTTTTCTTGTGAGATGAATGTTCCTGTGTCCTTTTGTTGGATTTGAAGTCCTAAATAGAAGGTGAGCTCTCCAATCATAGACATCTCAAATTATGATTTCATTTCTTCAGCAAATACTTTTGTTAACTTATTGATGGGGAGCGAAACCCACTACAAGCAGGTTCGCCCCTTATTGATCAAAATGAAACTGCAAATTCAAACTTGTATCAGAATGCAGATTCGTGCACCCGATGCTTCGATCTTGAGACCTGTGGGTTATGGGCCCACTCTGTTTCCACTGCGCCTCTCTTATGTTATCCTTCGTGCATATCTGAGTGCGATCACCGTTCGATGGCCAACCTCCAGATCAGACGGCGTACATCGATATCGCGCTGAGTCCATAGTCGACATTGAACGTGCAATGAGGGCGGTATCTCCAAACCGCTTAAGGCCACGTGTCAGCTCCTAGCATGTGTCGCGCTCGAATTGGAAACACAGCTTACCCCAAAAAGGCGGTGTGATCAAAACTGCTCCAGTTTTGTACAATGATTGACCGTGGGGTTAACCAGGGTTACGCCATTCTTGGTTCGCTAACTCAGGTTCGGACCTTTGGGGCGATGGTTGCAATTAATAATAATGCGAAACCATTTCTCTTATAATCGGGTTTCTCTACTACGGCCAGAAGTCCACAGTTCGGTGGGAGTCTTCGGCCTCTCATAGGAGTGTATATTAATAAAGCACACTCAGGAGACTCAATATGGACTACGCTCAACCATGGACAGGGAGAGACTTCCAGAGGTTCAACATAGCAAATTCTTCATCAAATGAACACAAAGGCTGATGGTTAATTTAAATCAAATCAAGACAGAATCACACAACATTTTATTGCCATCGATCCTGTAAGGATCGATGGTCAATAATCACTGCAATACACTCATAAGGAAAATGCAGATAACCCATATGAAACTTGCACACATTAAGTGAACTACATATCCTAATTGCAAATAACTCACTACGCATATACAGATACATAGAATCCACAATTTAATTCTTCTATTATATACAAAGACTGCTTACAGATATCTAAGGCATTTTAGCCTTAGTAACACAGGTCACCTCCGACTACATCGTGATCACTCTCTCTCTGTGTCCTCACGCACATTACAGATTTTCTCTTATAGAAAATACAAAAGAGCCCGAATCGTTTGAGATCCATAGTCTCAAACAACCCTTCATCTTCTCGAACGCACACATGGCATGTCAGTTACATAAAAACTCATCATTGGTTTTCAATAAAAATTTGCCCCAATTTACATGACTGTTCGCATACTCAGTCTCTTCAGTTGTAGATTGGAACTTGAATTCGAGCATGTTCAGATGCCCCTGCATCAGACTCCCGAGGCACAAAAATTTATGACCTCCTGGTCATGTGTCTTCTCTAGCTGCCAGCAAGTCTAACCACGTCATCTGTGGAACTGCTCTTCGTGATCTTCCCGTAGCAACATCTCCTGAACAATTCTCACCCGTATCCTCTGCGGAATTGTCCTCTATGAGCTGCAACAAAACCTCTGCAATAGCAAGTCTCCTTGCTACCAGATACCTCACCAAGCTTCTCTCCTGAGCTCCGGCTCTCGGCATCTCTTTGGTTCGCTCCTGTGGAACCAGTTGAGCACTCCTTCTCTAGGCTGCTGCAATCTTCTCACCTTCCTCTGCTGCTACCTTCACAATACAAAAGAAAATAACCAGCTTACAAATTTTCACAAACTGTACCTCTTCTTCCTCTATACGCGAACTTCTTCTCTGTAGGAAATCATTTCCCTGCTCTGATACCACTTGATGGGGAGCGAAACCCACCACTAGAAGGTCTGCATCAAAACTGCTTCAAGGGCAGATTCATAAGCTTGAACTTGATATTTCGATATTGAGACCTGTGGGTTATGGGCCCACTCTGTTTCCACTGCGCCTCTCTTAGGTTATCCTTCGTGCATATCTGAGTGCGATTACCGTTCGATGGCCAACCTCCACATCAGACGACATACGTCGATATTGTGCTGAGTCCACAGTCGACAGTTAACGCGCGATGAGGGCGATATCTCCAAACCGCTTAAGGCCACGTGTCAGCTCCTAGCATGTGTCACGCTCGAATTGGAAATACTGCTTACCCCAAAAAGGCAGTGCGATCAAAACTGCTCCGGTTTTGTACAGTGATTGACTATGGGGTTAACCGGGGTTACGCCATTCCTGGTTCGCTAACTTAGGTTCGGACCTTTGGGACGATGGTTGCAATTAACAATAACGCGAAACCATTTCTCTTATAATCGGGTTTCTCTACTACGGCTAGAAGTCCACAGTTCGGTGGGACTCTTCGGCCTCTCACAGGAGTGTATATTAATAAAACACACTCAGGAGACTCAATATGGACTACGCTCAACCATGGACAGGGAGAGACTTCTGGAGGTTCAACACAACAAATTCTTCTTCAAATGAACACAAAGGCTAATGGTTAATTTAAATCAAATCAAGACAGAATCACACAACATTTGATTAACATCGATCCTGTAAGGATTGATGGTCAATAATCACTGCAATACACTCATAAAAAAACTGCAGATAACCAATATGAAACTCGCACACATTAAGTGAACTACATAGCCTAATTGCAAATAACTCACTACGCATATACAGATACACAGAATCCACAATTTAATTCCTCTATTATATACAAAGACCACTTACAGATATCTAAGGCATTTCAGCCTTAGTAACATAGGTCACCTCCGACTACATCGTGCTCACTCTCTCTCTCTGTCCTCACGCACATTACAGATTTTCTCTTATAGAAAATACAAAAGAGCCCAAATCATTTGAGATCCACAGTCTCAAACAACCCTTCATCTTCTCGACTGCACACATGGCAGGTCAGTTACATAAAAACTCGGCATCGGTTTTCAATAAAAAATTTCCCCAATTTACATGACTGTTCGCATACTTAGTCTCTTCAGTTGTAGATTCGAACTTGAATTCGAGCTTGTTCGTATGCCCCTGCATCACTTATCTTTGTTGCTACCAAACATGATGTCATCTACATAGACTACTACAATTAGGAGATCATTTTCATTAGCGTTTATGTACAAATTGCTGTCTACTCCTCCTTTCTTAAAACCTTGTTTTTGTAAGTATTTGTCTAGCCTTGAATACCATGCACGAGGAGCTTGTTTCAGACCATATAAGGCTTTCTTTAGTCTGCACACATAGTCATGTTTATCTGTTAAGGAGAATCCTTCGGGTTGTTCCATGTAGACTTCTTCCTCTAAATCTCCATTCAGGAAGGCAGACTTCACATCCATTTGGTATACCTTGAAATCATGATAGCGTGAAAAGGCCAAAAACATTCTGATTGCCTCCATTTTGGCTACAGGTACAAAGGTTTCATCATAACCAAGACCTTCGATTTGAGAGTATCCCTTGCATACAAGTCTGGCTTTATTTTTGATTACCTGTCCTTGTTCATTCATCTTATTCTTGAATATCCATTTTGTGCCAATGACATTTTTCCCAGTGGGTCTTGGAATTAATTCCCAGGTATTGTTATTCTCAATTTGGTCTAGTTCTTCATTCATAGAATTTACCCAATTTTTGCCTTTGTTGGTTTCTTCGAACTTCTTTGGCTCTATTTGAGATAACATGGCTAGGTATACTTCTTCTGTCTGTTCAGCAAGTTGTCTTCTTGTCTGGACTCCCACACTCTTGTCCCCAATGATTTGATCTTTTGGATTATTCTTTTGAGTGTGTCTTGAGGGAACCTTGGAGTTTAATTCAGTATCTTCTGTTTTCTTTCTTAGTTCATCATTATCTTGGTTCTCTTATTCATGATCATCTAGAGGATTTCTACATCTTGTGCTTCTTGTTCTGTTTGGTAGATCTTCATCAAATATTACATCAATGCTTTCCACAATTTTGTGTAGTGTTTTGTTGTAGCACCTGTAACCCTTACTCTTGGATGCATATCCTAAAAATATTCCTTCATCAACTCTTGCATCAAACTTCCCCAGCTTTTCTTCATTATTTTTTATGAAACACTTGCTTCCAAAGACTCTAAAGTGCTTGATTGATGTTGGTTTACCATGCCATAATTCGTAAGGAGTCTTATCACAATTTGGTCTTAGATGAGCTTTGTTGAGAATGTGAACAACTGTGTGTACTGCTTCTACCCAGTAGGTTTGGGGAATGTTGCTTTCTTGCATCACAGCTCTGGCTATCTGTTGTACTGACCTGTTTTGCCTCTCTGCCACTCCATTCTGTTGAGGTGTACTTTCAATTGTAAACTATTGTTTTATCCCAAGCACATTGCATAGGTCTGCAAAATCATAGTCTGTGAATTCACCTCCTCTTTCTGATTTGATGCACTTTAGCTTGCATCCTGTTTGATTTTCTGCCAATTCCTTGAATATCTTGAATTTCTCAAGTGCTTCAGATTTATATTTGAGAAATTCTACCCACGTCAATCTGGAAAAATCATCTATTATCAGCATGAAATAAGATTCTCCACTTGGTGTTTTAGTTCTAGAAGGTCCACACAGGTCCATGTGTACAAGCTGAAGAGGCTTACTTGTAGATAATTTCTCTTTGGTCTTGAAAGATATGCGGGTCTGCTTGCCTAGTTGGAAGGATTTACATATGGTATTTGAAGGCTTCTTTATTGCTGGCATATCTCTGACTGCGTTCTTCTTGCTCAGACTGATGATGTGGTCAAAGTTAAGGTGTCCCAATCTTCTATGCCATAACCATGATTCATCAAGTTTTCTTAGGTGACATGCTTCGTCCTCTTCTTTCACTATATATACATTACTTTCTGTTCAAACACCTTTGATCAAGGACTTTCTGGTGGTGCTTGATCTTACTTAACAATCTTGGGCTCTAAAAATTACTTCACAACCTTTATCACACATTTGACTGACATTTAGCAGATTTGTTTTCAGCCCATCCACAAATAGTACATCTTGGGCCTTTCCTCTTCCATTATCCAGACTGGCTGAGCCTTTTCCTTTGATTTTCCCTACTTTATCATTGCCGAATGTTACATTCCCATATTTCTTTTCATCAAAGGTTACAAACTTGCTTCGATCTCCAGTCATATGCTTTGAGAATCCACTGTCCAAATACCATTGATTTTTCTGATCTTGAGCTATTAGAGCCAGGTCACACTTATTCAACTTCTTTTTCCACTGCATGCATCCTTTTGTTTGGTACCTTTCCTGAGAGGATGGATGACATTCTCTGAGAGGACATTTGTGACACTTGGGCCCGATTTGATGCCAGTGAAAGCATTTGATTATGTTTTTGAATGAATTATGTACACGAGTGAATTCTCCATTGTTCATCCATCTCCTTGAGTTTCCATACATCAGTGTTTTTCCATTCGTTTTGCACACCTTGGCTTTATGGCTGAACTCCTTACAGTAAAAATAATACCCATAAAAACAATTAGCGTACCTGATGAAGGGTTGTCTTCTCCATTTGTTTGCTTGAGGTATTCTTTTCACATTTTGCATCCTTTGCTGGTTGGAATCGATTCTCCTTTTATGACAGTATGCAACAATATGTCCCAGTTTGTGGCAGGCATAACAAGTGACATTTTTCATAGGGGGGAAGACTCTCCTTTGATAGCTTCGAAATTTTATATATTCAGGATTATATGAGCCTTTTTCAGTTGTATGTTTATTTATTTCGTTCTTTGTCATTTGAGGTTCCTTCTTGTTTCTGTTTACTTCATTGCAAGCTTCTACTTCTGTAGGAACCTTCTGAGCTGCTTCATTATCCTTAAAAACTTTTACAAAAATGATATTCCTGTTATCTTTTTCTTTGATTTTACTTGTTTCTCCTTCATATCCTATCCCAGTTTTTATCAGAGGAGATCTTTGAGCATCTAGAATTTTATTCAACTTATCAGAGCTTGTCATTTGAGGAGTGTTTATTGACAATTTCCTTTGGGTGTTTTCTAATTTCTTCCTCAAGCATACTACTTCTTCTTCCAATTTCTCTTGCTTCTGAATTTTATCCTCAATTTTCTTAAGTAGAGTGTCTTCTACCTTCTTGGCTTCTTCAAGCTCTACTTTCAACTGAATGAGGTCTTCTGAATTTTTTTCTTCTCTTACATATTTGAGGAGAATGTCTTTCTGTTTTCTGCACTTCAATTTAAGTCTGTCTATTTCCTCTAGGGCACTTCTTAGCTCCCCGTCGAGATCTACCTGAAATTCTTCATCAGATTCTAGGAGATCATCTTCAAATTCTTCCTTGGCCATTAAGACAAATTCAGAGGTTCCCTCTTCATTGGAGGATTCATCTGAGCTTTTAGATGCACTGCTGTCTTGCTGAGCATAAATTGATTTTCTATTGAATCTATTCCCTTTCTGCCAGTTATTTGTTTTGGTTTGCTCTGTTTCTTGAGTGTGATTCTTTGTTTTCTTATGAGGACACTTAGAAGCATAGTGCCCAACTCTTCCATAGTTAAAGCATTTAAATGGAAGTTTAACTTTATATTTGCCTAAGCCTCTATCCAATTTTCTGACAAATTTGGCCTCTTCTTCATCAAAGCAAGAGCATATATCTTCTTTTTCTTCTTTGTTCTTCTCTGTCTTAAAGGCTGCCTCCCTCACATTTGACTTCCTCTGTGGCAGTCTCATCTCATAGGCTGTTAAGTTTCCAAGTAATTGGTTCATGGTCAGAGTTTCCCAATCATCTGTTTCTTCTATGGCAGAAACCTTGGGGTTAAAGCTTGATGGTAAAGATCTTAGAATATTTCGAAAAATTACACATTCTTTTATGGTTTCTCCCAGAGCTTTCATGTTATTCACAATTTCTGCAACCCTTAAGAAGAAGCTGGCAAGGTCTTCATCATCATTCATTTTTATATTTTCAAACTGAGCTCTATAGACTTGTAGTTTGGCTATCTTCACCTTTTTGTCTCCCTCATGGATGCTTTCTAATGTATCCCATATTTCTTTGGCAGTCTTGTTGTGCATTACTTTGATAAATTCTGCCTCACACAGTCCACTTAAGAGTGCATTCATGGCTTTGGAATTAGCCATAAAATCTTGTTTAGCTTCTTTCTCTGTGTCAAAATCCTTTGGGGCATATCCCAACTCCACAACAGCCCAAACTTCTATTCCTAGAGACATTATGTACGTCTTCATTCTTATTTTCCAGAAGGCATAGTTTGTTCCATTGAACATCGGGGCTTTATTTTTTGAGCATCCTTCTAGACTAGCCATCCTGGGGACCTAGGATCTCCTTCCAGTTGTTAAAATGATACAGAAGGAACCTGTTCTGATACCAATTGTTGAACCCTTAGTTAAAATGAGAGGGGGGGGGGTGAATCAATTTAATGCATTCAAGGTCTTGTAAGTCTTTCTTTTACACTTATTTAAATATTCATTTCATGATCAACTTAATGTACAGGAAATCAACAATATTAATAGTGAGCAACAAGTATTAAGCAGATTAAATACAAATTATCAACACATAATCATCATACACATAGACACCAGATATAAGTGGAAACCCATAAGGGCGAAAACCACATCTTATTATTGTTGTGATGCAAAGGCAAGTTCCAACTCCCTCTCACCACTGATTTTCTGTAGGCTCCAACCTACAGGAGGCTCCTACCTCAATTCTGCAAGCTACAACTTGCAAGGAAGCTCCAACTCCCATCTATTTTCTGCAGGCTACAACCTATAGGAGGCTCCTACCTCAGCCAGCTACAACTGACGTCTATCAAGCTACAACTTGATATGGAAGCACCAACTTCCTCACTCTTTCATAAAAAACACATGCTGATTTACCTGGATATCAGCTCTGTTTTGTTCCTTCTTCACTACTGTCCACTAGCCTTCATATCTGTCTTATATCATCTCTAAATCTTCACAGCTTCTCTATCTGCTCCTCCTTCTTCTTACCATCTCTGTCTCATTTCTCCATTCTCTCTCTCTTCTCTGTGCATATGTTTGTAACATTATTTATGGATATCACCTCATAACTGTTTGCATTCCACAGGGAATTCGAAATGAACATGTATGACTCTTTGCCTTCCACCTTCTCAATTATTTTTCATCTCGTTCAAAATAATATAATAATATGTACATATTTCAGTTTTACAGTGGAGTTTTTTTTTCCTACAGAGACTTTCCTTTGCATCACATACAATAAAAATAATTTTAAATTTTTTACATTCACATTTACAGTTACATAAATCGACTTCACTCAGCCCTTTTTCGGCCCTTGGCTTGCTGTGCATTTGTATTTTCTGCTGCTGTCACTGTCTTTTTCAGTTTCTACTGTTATATTGTGATTGTTCTGCATAATCAATTTTTTCCCGATTCAACTCATCTGCTCGTGCCCACTGTGATTAGCCTTCACCTGCTCCTTTGCTCTGTGTCGAGTCACTTACCTGAGTCTCCTTCTGTTGCCTTCATATTTTTGTTTATACACCTGAGTCTTTTTCCTGCACTTAGTCTTTTCTTCGTAAAATGGGCGTATCCACATGCACATCCACCTTTAAGATCTAATGGTCATCGCACTCCACTTCATTTAAATTTCCCAATCTAATGGTTGAAATTCCATCACACTGTCACAATCACAATCGAAACCTTAAGTGGTCCAATGTGCCTTTGTTCATCTGATTTCCGCCGATGTGATGAGAAAAGGGTCCCACCAGCTATCAACCAACTCACATATTCGCCGTCCATCATTCATCAGATCTGACGGTTGTGATTCAATCACTCAATCACAATTGCAATGTTCAAACTGTCGTTCCTTTGCTCTTCCATTCCGCCGATGCGATGTGAGATCGTCGATGCGATAACTCTGATGGCCCTACTCAACTCACGATCCAATGGTTGCTGTTGATCGTGATTGGATGGTTGCAATTAAATCGCACCATCGAAATCACAAGGTTCAATGGTTCGCTCTCTCGCGTCTCTTGTTCTCCACCGATGCGATGGAGTTCTGCAGATCCGATGGATCATTTACTTAGCTCCATAATGTTTCGGGTCCGGTCTTTATCGTAATCAAACACTGATTTTCACCGATGCGATGAGATCTCCATCATTGATCTTCTATCTTCGATTAAGATCTCCGTCGTCGATCTTCAACACTTCCACTTTAAGCCTTAACATTAAGATTCTGCCTTTCGCGTGATGCAACCACCGTTAGATCTTAACTGATCTTGATCCGATGGATATCGCATTCACAATACACCTACTATTTAACATTTCCAAATGTCCATGCACTTTTCCAATGCGATCACCATTGGATCTTTGCTGCATCAAATCAGACGGCTATCACGTTACTTCGACCCCTGACCTTTAATTCTCAAAAATTACATGAAATAGGCGGTTTTATTATTGTGACGTGTCGTAATATGATACGATCGCGTTCCAAATGGAATAAACCACTCATGGCCCAAAAGATGTGCGAAACCAGTGGTATGGTTTCCCAAAAACAACTTTCCCTATGGGCCCCACTCTAGTTACCTTTGTTTTTTTTGGCAATACATCACTTTAATGAAACTCTTTTGTACCTGTTACACAATAATTTGTCATCGTCCCTACCATTCCCAGTCCCGCACAATGGAGGACCCATTTTGTGACCTGTGAACATTGTCATGCCTTGAAAACATCATCAATGCATTCCTCTAAGCATGAGCTTCAATTTCCCTAAAGACATCTCCTTGCAAAAATCATGAAAAACATCTCCTTTTGCATTGGCGCGGGCAGACAGTTCATCACTCGTGCCAATGGGGAAAATCCTACAAAGAGGCCGCGCCAACTGGCGCTCTGTCCCAGAGCAGTAGTCGCGCCAGCCAATTTAAGGAGTGTTTTTTAAATAAAGATGGCGGAAGTTGTGTTTCAACAAACTCAAAAACCATTGCCTATCTTGAGTTGGGAGGTTTGGCTACGGGAGTTCTATGGAAGGGAAGTGGTTTTTCCACCTCCCATGGAACCTTCCTTGTTGATAGGGCCAATCCCACAATAATAGGGATCCCAAATCCCTCCTTCCCCATCTATAAAAGCCTGCTCAATTCCATAGCAAGCTAGTCTTGAAGTGCCTAAGCTTTGAATCTCCAAATTCCCAAGAGCCTTTGTGTTGTAAGAGCCCTCTTTCTTCCCTTAAGGCCGACTCAAGTAAGGAGACTATCGTCGAGAGACTCTGGAGAGGTTTGCCCTTTCCCTAGCGAGCTTTGCGAGACGTGAATGACTGGAGACCCATCCGAAGGAGACCACGACGTCAGAACATTGGTTGTAATCTCTTTCGATTGTTATTTAATGAATGATTACGATTATGGTTCCACTCTGTTTTCGATTATGTTAATATGAGTAATATCCTTTCTGACTGATATTTAGTTGCGCATGCTGGATTTTATGCTTGTATCTGTTTGTTTCTTACATGTGCAGGTGTCCATCCGTGGAGATCGTGGAGGATCGTGATCTGCCGAGACCGAGGAACGGGAACGCTCTCTTCTTCGGATCGTAGCATTGGATTCCAGGTAGGCTTCCATCTTTGGTCTTTTCATTCGTAACTAGGAACTTGCGTCGTAACATTTCGTGATTGTTGCTAGACCCCTACTGGGCTAGTAGGGATCGCCTCTGTCCGCAGAGGGGATTTACCTCCTCAACAATTTGGCAACTCCGCTGGGGATCGTCTAGATTTCACCGTCTCGTTTGGATAGTCTCGTTTGATTGTTTTATGATTTTCCTTGCTTGGTTAGCCTTCTGGGTTGGGTTCTTTTGCTCTTTTTTGCTTCTTGGTTTGCTTAGTTTACATTGATCTACTTCTGGAGTAGTTCTTTTTTAATTTTGGCTGAGAAACTCGACTAGCGCGCTTTTTAGCCCGACAGTCGCGCCAATTGGTGCATGTTGCTTTTGTTTAGCCCTCGCCAATTGATTTCTGGCGCCAGTTGCAGCCTTACAGTCGAGCCACTCTTGTAGGGTTTTTGAGTTTGCTTAGTTTTGAGCTCTCTGGATCTGGTCAGTGCTTTTCTTCTTGATTTTCCGATTACCTGAGTGTGTTGGAGTCCTGTTTGACTGGGAATTCACCTCCGTCCTTTGGTTGCTTGCTTTTATCTATCGATTTCACGTTTTGAGCCCTAGGGCATCTAGTGGCTTAGTGTATCGAGCCCTCCTTGGGAGTTTTGGTGTTTCGTTTGTCCGGTCGACTTTCTGATTGCTCCTCCGCATCCTCTTAGTAGTTGTTCATTGTTTTGTTGCAATTTTTGGGTGATTGCTCATTCCTTCATTCAAATTTCGTTTGGTCTTGCTTTGGGCCTAGATCACATGGTCCATTGGAGCCTTTGAGTCTTTTTCTTGGTTTTGAGAGACTTTGGTCGATTTGGGATATGATTGCTTGTGTCATTGAGTGAAATTTGTTTGTTTTTCTCTCTCAATATCGTTTCTCAAGTTGTTCCGTTTGTTTTCAATTTTTTTAGTGCATTTAGCTATCAAACGTTGAAAATTACAAAAAAAAAAATCTCTTTTGCTTTTGGTTAATTAGTGCAATTGTAATCTTTTCGATTTTGCTAGTGATTAGTGATTTGAATGAAAAGTTTTCAATTTCATTAGTTGCATTAGAGATCTCATTGTTTTTATTCCGATCATTTCGTTTGTGTCAAAGCTCTCAACTCTTCTGTAACTAGTTTTCATCGAATGAAATGTTGGACTGTGGCATGTAGCTTTGCATTTAAGAGTCTTTTAAGACATTACATACGATAGGGCCTGAAAATTGAAACCTAATTGAAGATCAACTATAAAATTTATTCAATTAACCTAAGGCAGCATTGAAATCTAACGAAACATATTTAGTGGTCTAGGCTAGAGACGTGTTCCAGCGTCTTTAAACCTAGCAGCTGTCGCTTGCCTTTTGGCTTTAGACATCGCTAGTATGGACTTGTGCTCCTCGTACCGTCACGTATATAAAGGGAGACCCCTCTAGGTTTTCAATCCTTTATCCATAGAAAGCCGAGTCTGCCGCCCTATACCCGTGATACACCGAACACAGCATTCGGGGAGATTACCTGCACGTACGGAAAGTCCTTGGTTGATTTCTGTTTCAGTATTGAAACCAAGGTGTATATTGCAGTTCACGGATATTTGGTACACCCTTTGTGCCTAGTATTACCTGAGCAGTCATTTTGTATTTTCTGACTCCGTAAACTTGAAAAGACTGTCAAGCGCTTGTCCTTTCACGCTTGTGTCAAATCTGAAAGAGATAGAGTCATCTTTTATCGTTTCTCGACTCTTAAAACATGAAACGGTAAAGTTTCTTACTTTTCAATGTGGTAAAAATTAATCACCCACGATTACACGCCCGCTTAGATATTTCTTTTTGACCGTTTGATCGTGTGTCTTAACTCGTTTTCAGCCCATGTGTGTGTTTGCTTCTTTTTCTCTGGTCTTTTTCCACAGTGGCGGAACCTTCGGTTTCGTCTACTGGTAGTCCTTACACAGACGATTCTTCAGAGGCTTCCCAATCCTCTGTTGAACCACAGCAGCCTGTTGTTTCCGAGTTTCCTGACGGGGGACCAGTTCTCGCTGAGCAACCCTTTGGAGGACCAGTTGAGTTCAATTGGCCCTTTTCGGACCCTGTGTCTGAATTGAGATTAGGAGCTGATTTCCTTTCTCTTACATCGGGTTCGCCTTTTTTTGCTGCTGTTTTTCCTCCTAGTCCTCGCCGTCTGTTGCGTGATTTAACGGCAGGATCAACCATGAGTGATTCTGGTGAGGAAATTCCAACGTCTAGTGGAGACTATCAGCTCTTCCCGTGAAGATTGTTTGAGGGAGGCAACTCTGAGCTGGCTGCCATGTCAACAGCCAATCCTTCTTTACCACAGGGATACAGATCTCTGGGTCAGATCATTTCCGCTGCAGCCTCTATGGGAATATCATCTCCTGCTTGGAGGCCAGCTGCTACTACACCCGGGGTGTCTCCTCAGACGCCCGTCACTTCTGTTCCCGTCCGGCCCACTGTCTGTGTGGCCGCCTCTTCTCTTGTTGTCTCAGCATCTGCTACTAGGGCTGGGCCAACTCCTGAAGATGTTTATCTAGCTACTGCTACACTGGAGAACATCTCTCCGGAGGAGTATCGGTTGTCTTTGCAATAGCCGAACGCCGAGGTTGGACCGTCCTCCCAAGATCCCTACCGATCTTACTTTTCGCACTATGCACAGGATGGTACTCCCGTGTATGCTTTCCTAGGTCAGTATGACGAGCACGGGGAGATTTTGCGTCTACCCGCTCCTGAGGCTTATCTCTATGCTCAAGGTTTACCGTATAACTAGGCTTATAACCCGCAAGGACAGCCTTTCCAAGGCCAACCTATGGGCCAACCTGGCTATTTTTATGATCCACAGGGGCAGCCCATTCAAGGCTATCCTGTCGGCCAATAAGGGCCATTGTACGGTCCGCAAGGACAGTATTATAGCCCTTCTGGTCAACCTGTTCAGCCTCAGTCGGGGTATCAACCGGGACCGATCTATGGTCCTGGGGGGAAAATCTAGCCTTCTCTACCGATGCAACCGCAGTATCCTGTTGTTTCTAACGTTGCATATCAGCCAGGACCATCCTATGGTTCTGCTTCAGGTCAAACCGGTTTCCAGCAAGCACCTGGTCCTGTTCCACCACCAGGCGAACCGGTTCATCCGGTACAACCCGGTGTCCCGCCTCCAGGCCAACCGGCCCATCCGGTACAACCTGGGGCTCACTTACAACCAGGTCAGCCTGCGCAACCGGCGCCGCCTGTCTATCCGGGTTAACCTGGTCATTCAGGTCAGCCCTCACATCCGGGTCAACCTGTTCACTCAGGTCAGCCCTCTCAGTCGGGTCAACCTGTTCATTCAGGGCAGCCCGCTCATTCCATTAACCCTGCATAGCAGCTGGTTCATTCAATGCCGCAGCCAAATCAACAACTGCACCCTACTTATCAGGCTCCGTAGGGTTCCACTTTTCAGCAGCCTACTCATCCTCAGGGTGGTTATTATCCTCATGGTCAGTCTCAACCTAACTATAACCACCCCAGAGTCTCTCAGTATTATCCTCCTCCACCCGGTTTTACCTACACTCAGCAGCCAAATCCAAACACTGCTTATACAGGGCCGACACATAATCAGGGTCCGTACCCTGGTTATCAAGCCCCACACTATGGTTACCAGCATCCAAATCAGTCTGGTTATACGACCTACGCCCCCTATGGTCAGAATCCTGCAGGACAGAACCTGTGGGGGCAAGGATATTCACAACCATCGTGGAGTATGGGTACCGGACCTCATCCTGGGCCTGACATGGCAGTTAATCCTCCATTGCCGTTCCTGGCTACCTTGGAACTGTCGGATGTTTCAAAGTTGACCAATGATCCGATTTTACATAATCCGTATTGGCCTCCGGTTCCCACCAAGATACCAGGTGATTAACCCAAGTTTTAGGGAAAAGCTGGGGAGGACCCCCAGGCGCATGTGATGATGTATCATCTTTGGTGTTCGTCTAACTCTTGGGTCGACGATTCGATTCGCCTGCGCCTCTTCCATCGTACTTTAACTGGAGCTGCTTCTAAGTGGTACATAGAGTTATCCCGTGGCATTTTTCAAGATTTCAACTCTTTAGCCATGGCTTTCCTCACGCATTTTCAGTTACCGGTTTGGTATGAAGCCGGGACGCACCTCCTGACTTCCCTGAAGCAGGACAAAGCCACTCACATCTCAGATCACATTCATGAGTGGCGGCGCCATCGTAGACTGATCAAGTTTCACATACCTGATCAGATACTGACTCACTGGTTCACCACCTCCTTTGTGAATAAAATCGCTCAGGATATTGCGATGGGAGCGTGCGTGACAGAGGCAGAAGCCATCGCGCATGCCCAATACCTAGATCTTGTCTATTCTCAGTCCGGCATGCTTTATGACATCTTGACTGATGCTCCACGACCCGGAACCACTAAGGCTCCGCCCACCCCTGCGGTAGATGGTGTCATTGGTTCTGTCTCTCAGAATTCGAAGAAATCTTCGAATGGGAAGCAGAAGGCTAATTCTTCCAACAATACCTCTGCTAATCCCGCCTCAACCGATTCTGGCAAAACCGCGGAGGTGAATGTCGTTTAGGCCAATCCTGCGGACAAATCCTCCGAGGGGAAGAAGAAGGGCAAAGGAAAATCTAAATCTGATGCCCTGAAACCAGAATCTAAATCTCGTACTGAGGATGGTTCCCAGCGTAAACCGAAGTACCCTTGCCTCATCTGTGAAGGAGATCATTATACTAAGGATTGTCCACGACAATCCGAGGTTAGTCAACTTCTTAAAGGCCCAAAAGGGACTCCGGCTGTTTTGAAAGAGCCATTTCCATCTCAGCAGACCCAGATGGTCGAACAACCATCACCATCTGCACTGTTTGGGTCTCAGGTTTTCATGGTGAAGAGTGTTGCACCTATCTCTGTCGCTACGCGGTCGAAGGATTAAAATGAATCGCGGCAGGCACCCGGGAAGGCAGTTGTGGATGGGCCGCCTCCCCCACCTGTCTTTGGTCCGTTGGAAATCGAGAAGCCTACTCTCGAACCCGTTGTGAAGCAACCTCCCAAAGGTGTTCTTCGAAGATCTTCTTATAATCCAAACGCTCGTGCCGCTCAACATTACAGTATTGTTGAGGATCTGGCACAGGCGCCGTGTGCTATGTCTGCACTTAAGGTTCTTCAAAGTTGTCCTTCACAACGGAAGGCTTTACTGTCTGCCATCGGTGGCATCGATCCCGCCGACTTGAGCCTTCTCACCTTCGATTTGGAGAATTTCACTCCCCGGCTTCCACATCAAATCGCTCTGGTTATTCAAGTCGGGATTAACGGTCTGAACATTCATAGGGCCGTCGTGGATGAAGGTGCATCTACCTGCGTTATGTCCTCTGCTTGCTGGAAGGCCATTGGCTCTCTAGCCCTGTCATCATCTCCCAATGCCCTTGAGGCATTTTATGGTCGGGAATCTAAACCCCTGGGCGTTCTCGAGAGTCTAGCGATCACATTACAGGGAAAAACTGTCAACGTAGAAGTGGAAGTGGTTGACGCTAAACTCAACTACAATATACTTCTTGGCCACAGCTGGACCCATGCCATGCTCTGCGTGTCATCTACCGTCTTTCGATTCATTAAGTTCCCTCAAGAGGGCAAGATTGTCATGGTGGATCAGTTGTCATTTTTCACCTCTAACTCTGAGAACAACATGCCATACGTGGATCAAATTCTGAATCCCCCGGACAGTGTAGGACCTGGTCTCTTCAAAGACCCAGTCCTCATGGGTATCTTTCCCGCACCGCCACCGCATACCGCTCAAGTCAACATGTTGTCCAGGTCCGATGACCCCTGGCTTATTCCTACGCATGAGAAGGTATATGAGTTTGGGGAATCCATGCCTTTAACGCTAGTAGAGATCAACTACTGTGAGATTGTTGCTGCATCGGATCCTCCACCTCCTCAGCATGCTCCTTTGAGCATGGCTCTCGACGTCTACTCTCAATCCCCCTGGCTTGGTCAGGCTGATTCACCTGATCCTCTCAAAGAGACTTTTCCTTCCGATGAGGCTATCATTGAAACTATGTCTCTTGAGGAGCTGCCTTTGGGCGATGGACATCATCGCTCTTCGTTTATGCCTAGCTTGGGGACAATGACTGATTGTCTGGAGCGTTATGCTACTTAGGTTCCTTCCCCTCCTCTTCAAACGCCCATCTTGACGCACGAGGTTTTTTCGGAGGGTAACCTAAGTAACATTACTCAAACTGTTCCAATCAACATCTCCGTTAAACCGAGGATCGTTGAGAATATTCACGTGGGTGTGACTTGTTCTCCCGATGAGATTCAAGTCTATACTGAGCTTTTCAAAGAATTCAGAGATGTTTTCGCGTGGTCTTACGAGGAAATGCCGGGGATTGATCCTAGTATTGTAGTGCACGAGATTCCAACCTATCCAGGTGCGAAACCCGTGCGCCAACGCTTACGCCCCATGCATCCTCGGAAAGCCGCTGCCATCAAGGCAGAAGTTGAAAAACTTCTGAACGCGGGTTTTATTTATCCCATCCCCCTCACAGAATGGGTGTCTAACATTGTCCCTGTCGATAAAAAGCAGGGTACAATTAGAGTCTGTGTGGATTATCTTGACATCAATCGCGCCTGTCCAAAGGATAATTATCCCACTCCGTTTATAGACCAGATCATCGATGAATGTGCTGGGAGTGAGATCTATTCCTTAATGGACGGTTTCTCAGGATATAACCAAATCAATATTGCACCTGAGGATCAACACAAGACCACATTCATCTGTCCGTGGGGTACCTTTGCGTATAAAAAACTCCCATTCGGCTTAAAGAACACTGGAGCCACTTTTCAGCGGGCGATGTCCTATGCTTTTCATGACATTCGCCATATTGTTCAGCCTTATCTGGACGACTTTCCAGCCCATTCGGGTAAGCGAGAGGACCATCCTGAGCATCTCCGCCAAATCTTCCTTCGTTGCAGGCGCTATAATATCAGGCTCAATCCTCATAAATGCGTCTTCTACGTTGATTCTGGCCGTCTTTTAGGATTCATAGTCTCGAAAGACGGAATTCGCCTTGACCCTCTAAAGGTCGAGGCCATCGTAAATCTCCCATCACCGTCCTCCCTGTATCAGTTACAGAGTCTGCAAGGGAAAGCGAATTTTCTTTGGCGCTTTATCCCGAATTATGCCGACGTGGCCAAAGGATTCACTCGTTTGTTGAAGCAGAACGTTCCCTTTCATTGGGAAGAAATTGCTCAGGAATCCTTTGAGAAGCTGAAGACGTTGCTTGTCAATGCTCCATTGCTTCGTCCTCCGGACTACCACCGTGACTTCACTTTATATCTAGCCGCCGCATTTAGCACCATAGCCATGGTCTTGGTGCAGGATGATGATCACGGTGATGAACATGTTGTTTATTACCTGTCACGGAACCTTCTCGACCCGGAAACGCGTTATGCACATGTCGAGAAGTTGGCATTAGCAGCAGTACACGCTGTACAACGCTTTCACCATTACATCCTTTTGCGCATGATAACAGTGGTTTCAGACTGCAACCCTATGACATATATTCTTTCTAGACAATTACTGGGGGGAAAGCACTCCAAATGGATTGTGATCCTGCAGGAGTTTGACTTGGAGTTCACTACTGCTAAGTCAACTAAATCACTGGTCTTCGCGGATTTGATATGTTCTCTCCCTACAGACTCTTCTCCCTCACACTCTGAAGACCATATACCGGACGAAACACTTTTCCTCATCAGTACTCGTGACCCTTGGTACGGTGACATAATAGTGTATCTTCAGACCTCGAAATTTCGGTCTAAGTTGGATAAAGCTGCCCGCTGTCGGATTCGGCACCAGTCCCAACCCTACCGTATAGTAGGAGATACCTTATATCGCGTTGGAGTAGATTCGGTGCTCCGACGATGCCTAACCTTGGAAGAGGCTGAGAAGGTCCTAAATGACTGCCACAGTGGCGCCTGTGGTGGACATATGTCCGGGTATGCTACTGCCTAGAAGATTCTGCGAGCAGGTTATTTCTGGCCCTCCATATTCAAAGACTGTGTCACTGCAGTCCGTAAATGTCATCCATGCCAGATATTTCAGCGCAAGATGCGCGCGCCGCCTTTACCATTGCATCCTGTTATTACCGTCGGCCCTTTTGCGAAATGGGGCGTGGATTTTATAACGTGTAACCCTCACTCGACCGGGGGGCATGCGTATATCATTGTCGCCATCGACTACTTCACCAAGTGGGTCGAGGCGATGCCTACACTAGCTGCTGACGGGAAAACGGCTGCTCAATTTATATTCAACCACGTTATTGCACGATTCGAGGTTCCTCAAGTCATTGTCACTGATCACGGTACTCATTTCCGAGATTATATGATGGCGGAGCTGACTTCAACGTTGGGCTTGCGTCACGACAGCTCGACACCATATTACCCTCAAGCGAATGGTCAGGTTGAAGCAGTGAACAAGGTTTTGGTCACTATGCTTCAGTGAACGGTTGGTATTCACAAATCCAATTGGCATCTCCAACTGTTCTCAGCTCTCTGGGCATACCGAACATCTGCAAAGAGTGCAACTGGGTTCACACCATTTCAATTGGTGTATGGCTTGGAAGCAACTCTTCTGGTTGAATGCGAGATTCCTTCATTGAAATTAGCTGTGGAGCTTCTACCTGATACTTCTGCCGAGGAAGCACAACTTTTGTATCTGGAATGGTTAGATGAAACCCGTCGTCTGGCTACTTTGGTTATCGAAGCACAAAAGAAGAGGGTCAAAACTCATTTTGATCAATCTGTTTCTCCTCGTTCCTTTATTGAAGGAGACCTCGTCCTCCTATATGATCAAGCACATGACAAGCTTGGAGCCGGTAAGTTCCAGCCTATGTGGCACGGGCCTTATATAGTAAAGCGCGTTTTGAAAAATGGGGCCTACGAGCTTATAGATTATGAAGGAGTTCCGCTGGCGCAGCCCAGAAATGGGCTGTACCTTAAAAAGTACTATGCCTGAAGTGATTTCTTGGTGTGGTGTGTGTACATAGGTGTGTGTTCTTGCATTTGTGTGCATGTATAGTGTGGTGTGCTTTGTAAACATATTTTTGCTGATCGGGTCTTCCTGGTTGTGCAGATGTCTATTCATCCATTTGTTGGTTTCGCGGATGGTGCCTCCCGCAGTACCAGGAATCTATCTTCAGCAGCCTGGGTAATCTATGATCCTGCTGGTGAGTTGATCAACCTGCAAGGAGTGTGTCTAGGACGTACCACGCACAACATCGCGGAATATAGTGCTGTGTTAGAATTATTAACCGAGGCAGTAAACCTTGGTATCCATGAATTGCTCGTGTATCTAGATTCACAGCTTGTGGTGTTGCAACTGAACGGACACTATTCAGTAAGAAACCCGTCCATCTTACGTCTGTATCTGCGTATTCGATTACTGGAAAGGAATTTTGACTATATTACATATCATCATATACCCAGGCATTTGAATACATTAACAGATGCAGTAGCAAATTTGGTATTAGATAGACATTTTCGCAATTTATAAATCATCATCACATGTAAAGAAAGATCCATCCAGAAATAGATATGCATATATATAGATATCGAAATGTTTACATAGAGTGTGTCACATAAAGTAAAAATATACATAATCGTCTTAAGTACATCCGGAGACGATACGTCTCTTAAAAAATAGGTGTGGTATAAATCCTAAGAGCTAATCCGCATGGTGCTCATGATAGCATGTGACTGCACGCACTAAGCATCTCAGGATTCGATGGATCCGCATCCAGAAATAGATATGCACATATATATAGATATCGAAATGTTTACATAGAGTGTGTCACATAAAGTCAAAATATACATAATCGTCTTAAGTACATCCGGAGATGATACGTCTCTCAAAAAATAGGTGTGGTATAAATCCTAAGAGCTAATCCGCATGGTGCTCATGATAGCATGTGACTGCATGCACTAAGCGTCTCAGGATTCGGTGGATCTGACTTGGAACTCCCACTGTGTGGCGCTGGTATGCCATCGGTACGTTCGCCAGCCGAGCATAGTCCGAAATCCCTCGGGCAATGCCCTCAAGATTCTGGATCAACTCCTCTCCTCCGGTGCCCTCTCCCTGAGGATCAGGGGCGAGTTGAGTCCTCCGTGAGATTGGAGACATCTCAGCTGGTCTCTCAGGTCCCACATCTGCATACGTATATAAAATGTGTTAGGACGAATGTGTATTAACAAAAAAAAAACATAAAACATAAAATCAAAACATGAGGTCTTACCCAACTCCTCATCCCAGTCATCTCCTTCTGGCAGTGGGAGATCTGGGTCTCCGGTGAAGTCAGTTCCTGCATAGGGCCAGTCTTCCACTACAATCAGCTGGCGCCGTAACCACCTAAAGAACTCCGGCCTCCAGGACATCTGTTGGCCGCCTCCAGCTCTGGGCATTAATGCTGCCCAGTGAGCCATTCTTGGCTCTCATGGTATCGGATCTGCTACTGAGGCCCCTTGGCCCTGGAAGATTGGTAAACGTTCCAGAATGAACGATACCAGGATGGAACCATAGCCAAACTGTTTCAGTTTAGCTTGTTTGCATTTTGTGAGCTGCCTTTTCATATTTATCGTTACTGCTGTTGCCCAGTCGAACAGTAAGGGACTCATGCATTCTGAGGCCAGCAGGAGTTGGGCCTTTGTGGCCTCGTGCGGTGCCTGCGACCCTGCAGCCCGCGTGATGGTATGTAGGACAACTCTCAATGCCAGATCAGGGATAGTGTGGATATCCACCTTCTTGCTTCCCGATCCCATTTGTGCTCCTCGGCACACTCGTGCCATCACTTCTTCCATCTTCTCCCCAGATGGTCTGCTTCCAGTCAAGACAGGGATCGGACCTCTGCGGGACAATCCGGTGATAAAATAAACATCAGAAACCTCCAGCTCTAATACCTGATCTCGTAACCTGAACACTTGTTCATGTTCATCCCAAATACTGATCAAATACTGGAGGAGCTCGGGCTGAGCTCGTAGACAGGGCGTAAGGAAGAACTTCTTCAGCCCACAGTTTCTGAGGGCATCCATGCAAGCCTCACTTTGGATGGCCTGTTCATCCTCTTCTCCATGCTCTCGTTCTTTCCATTCAATCACCATTTTTCTTGATTACCTGCATCCATATGGTCATAAACCCTTAGTTAGATCTCTGGTAGGCCTCAAATTCCATGCAATTTGGTTTAAATATCGTTTTTTTAGGCGGAATTTTAGGTTCGGCCGCTGGCGCGGCTGTTTTGTGAACAGTCGCGCCACGTGGCGCGAGCCCTTTGTATAAAAGAGCCCATTGGCGCGGGTCCGTGCCCGATACCCGCGCCAATGAGCGCGGCCCTAAAATTTCAAAAGTGGCCACATAGAACTGATTTACAAGGGAAAACTATTAAAAAATGGATGAAAATGTAGAGCAAGGGAGCGCCTCTTACCTGTAGCAGACGAGAAACTGAATGGTCAACCGGATCTGTCGCAATCGCCGTCAGAAGTTTCTGCTCCAAATGGATCACTGTTGCTTTTTACCAAGGTAAATAGTAAATGTAATTTTGTTTTTACCAATTTGGCATATTTATAACTTTTTGACATAAAATGAGTTGTAAAAAGTTATTTTTATCAAATATTTTAATATGTTATGTCAAAAATGGGTTTTATGCTTGCTTGGTATGTGCAGCAGCAGGTTTTTGCGACTTTAACGATGGAAACGAGTTGTATTTTATACTTTTTCGGACTCGGTAAATACACGAAAAAGTCACTTTGGAGTCATCTTTCAGCTCTTTTCTGACTCTCTAAACATGAAAAGATTGCCGAGGCCCTTGTCGTTTCGATCTCGTTAAAATGGACACTAATCGACATCTACCCAGTATACGTTTACCCCTTTTTCGGGCTGGGATGGATTGATTATGAAAAAGGAATACCCTAGCCTATCGCGACTAGGAGGTTTTCTCGGATATTGTTTTCTACCTTTTCGGATCTGAGGAACTATTTACGAAAAGGGACTTGTGGAGTTTACTTTTCTGCTGTCTTTTCAAACTCTCTAAACATGAAAAGACGTCGAGTTCTCCCTTTGTCAGACTCGTTAAACCCTGATGACATTGGATCCAGTCGAAATGGCGTTCTCCGAGTTCCTCCTTCCTAGGACTCATTAAATGCACTAGGATGGATTCGCCCGAAGGGCGGACTTATATTACAAGCATATGCTATCCCCTTCAAGCTTGTTATCAAAAATAATTGGGGTACTCGCCATAAATGGTGGGGGAAAATGGAACCAGCATCATTGTCGTGTCGGCAGTATGTCGCTCTTGAACATGGCACTTGTCTGCATTCGTGTCGGGTTGGGGACATCTCATCTCGTTCTTCACTTGCCTCCGTGGGTTTGGATAATCCCTTTTGACCTCTCATCTGCTCATTGCCTCATCACCATGACCTCTGATCCGTTGATGTCAAATACTGCCAAGTCCACTGTCGTGCCGTTTATATGTTCAAGAGAAGTTGGCCTCTGCAAATATCAACCTTCCTCTGATTCTCATACGATCCCGATTCACAA